>QUSF01000026.1:4241318-4395978 GCA_003676055.1 Chloebia gouldiae
CCCCGGCCCTCGCTCCCCCTGCCCCGGCCCTCGCTCCCCCTGCCCCGACCCTCGCTCCCCCTGCCCGGCCCTCGCTCCACCTGCCGCCCCTCGCCCTCCGCTGCTCCCCGCCCGGGCTCGCGGCTGCGGCGCTCCCGCGCATCGCTGCCGGCTCCTTCCTGCGTTGGTTTGTTTATTTTCCTCCTTCAAGGCGCTCTGGAGTGGTTGCTTGGACACGGGGATTTTGTAGTTTCGGGGAAGCTTCCCTGCTTGCTCTGGTGGTCGGGGTCTGCTCCACTCGGAGCCCTGCTTTTGCTTTCACTCCGAGGTGGTTAAAAACCGAGAGTAATGGCCTTCTCGTTGGTATATTTTGGCGAGCATATGTCAATTATTTTGCTTTCCTATTTGCTTTCCTTTGCCTTGGTGCTCATTCTATTCAAAAGCTTCAAAGCAAGCTTTCAAGGTAAAGGCTCATCCTGAAAATCAGAGTAAAAGATCCCCTGAAACACTTTCTCCCCTGGGGTTTCAATTACATCACTGAACTTCAATGGACTTGTAGTATTTCCCCACCAGCTTAGTTCATTTGCTGTTAGATCAATGTTTCATGTGTAGTAAACTTTCTGTGGTGCTATTTCTATAGTGTCTTACAAAACATCCACCAGCTCCACAGACTGTGTGTGTTCCATGGCAGATTTGGGGCCTGACTCAGTTTTCAACTTCACTGCTGATACTGGAAGCCTTCATAAATGGGCAGTGCTTTGTAAGAAACAGGTGCTTAGAAATTAGACTTTTTCAAAAGAGGTTGAAAATTTTATTAAAAGTTGCTTCTCCACAGGAAACTGAGGTTTCCCAAAGGTGATTGAGCACTATAGGTTGATGTTAATGTCAGTGGCAGCAATCAGAAGGAAGCTCATTACATTACAGAATATCCATTAAAATATACATTTCAGACACAATTTTTGAATCCTTTATCCCCTTCTATTTTATAATTCCCCATCTCTTTGATAATTCCTTTTAATACAGAAAATCAGACTTGAATTTAAAGGTGACTCAGCTGTCTGGTGTTCGTCATGTCTTGTTGAACAGAGGTTATTTTTACCTACACTCTTCAGATCTCAAGTGTCACCCAGCAGCCCTGACTGTACTGGGAGCTGGGCTGATTAGAACTGCCAAATCGGACTCTGCTGCAGAGGCGATAATTGCATTATATACTTAAGGAGGTTTTGGCGGGGGAAAATCAATATACCACATTCTTCAGATTTCTGCTTGGGTGAACACGTGGTTGATGTTTTTAGTAACACTTTCAGGCTTCTTCAATATTATGGTTTATAAAAAGTTTCTGTTAACAAGTAAGAAGGGGTATAAAATACTGCTGCAGAGTAAAAAACAATCAAACCTCAATTGAACACAGCAAAAGCTGTGTTTAGCTAAACAGTGTTTGAACAAAACATAAAACATTTGTGCCAAACTTAACAGAAACTATGGGTAAAAGTAGCAAAATGAGTGGAGAGCAGCATGTATTTGTTTTTAAACTAAAATAATTTTCATACTTTTGACATTATTGGGAAGAGATTTCAGATTTAGGAAAATGTTGCCCTCCGGTGTAAGAACTTGTTGTTTAAATTGTGTTATGGGCATTCACTGGGCAAGAGGTTTGACTGAACTTATGCAGTACCAGTGAAAATAAAAGCAGTCTCAGTTTCTGTTGTTTGCCTCAGCTTTTCAGCCCATACCACTCCTCTGCTTAGCTGAGTGAAAGATGTACCTCAGATTTTATTTTAAATTCCCATATGATTTAATAGATACTTGAATATTGTTTATAGGATGGAGATTCTAAGGGGCAAATGTAATGTGTGCTTTCTAGGGTAAAGCACTGTAATTTACAGATTGAAAATAACAAAGCTGTGTTTTTGCAGTATTTCATTCAGAAGGAAAGTGAAAGGTTGTTTCTTGGCTGAAGAGAGATGTTTATATTTGGTAGTAGGTTGATTTTGTGACTTACTTTCTTAGGTCATCCATGTATTACCTAAGTGAGCCTCTTCCTCTTGAGGTACCTGCCTCTTTTTGAAAGAAGATATACTGTGGGCCCTGTTATAATGTTCAAGAATTAACAAAAAAAAAAACCTCTTGGTTTTGTTAGCCATGCTAAAATTCCAGATTGCTTTTTTTGCTGGAGGAGGTTTTTTCTCATGTAAGAATAGTCCACAGTATTTCCTCACATCTTCTCATTTTGCCATTTTAAAATATGCTCCTTGCAACAGTTTAACTTCTGCATGTCATGTTATACCTGGTCATGCAGCCGCTCTACAGTCAAGTGTATTTAGCTGTATTAATTGTATATTAATTCTTTTCCTGTAGGGATTGTTGTGATCTTTAAAATACACCGAAAACCATCAGACCTGTGAGTGTTGGGGTATAGAGTAATGTTATTATTGTAGAGAAAGATGCTGCATTATATTTGCAAGGACTAAGCAGAGTGGAATGGTCAAAATCGGGCTTTTCCTGTCAGGGGTTCCAAGGAAAATGAGGTACTGGGAGTGAGTAGCTCCCTCTTCTACGTCCAAAGCTTAACGTGGCAGTGAGATGTGGCTTTTGCAGCTTTGTTTATCACTCTGTCAGTTGTGACATCTTCTCTGAGTTTGAGTAGTGCATCTTCCAGTGGATATAGGGCAGCTTCACTGATTTTTCTCAAAACTGGTTGAGGTTCCTTTTCCATGAGCTTTAAATCTTCCTTTGATGAAGATATGAGAACAATGTCACCTTTGTGCTACAGTGAGAGTCATTAGCTGAGAGACTTCAGAAGTGAGAGCTAGAAGTACAAGTGGCTGTTTAGTGTATTTGTTCCACGTGGATTAACTGTCAGAAAGGTTATATTGTTAGAAATACAAACAGATGAGAAATTAATATCTTTAGATTTGGCCTACTTCCAACAGGACTTACTGGGGTTGGTCCTTGGTGGCAGGAACAGCAGGCAAATTTCTTTGCACTTAAGAGATCTAGTGACACTTTTTAGTTTGCCTGGCTCATAAGATGAGAAAATATGCCATTTATGATTTACATTGTAATTACTTTTTTTGAGATTTTTTGATGTCTTCTAGAAAAACTGTGTTACTCTGACGAGGGCTCCTACTCCAGGTAGCCATTCCTTTGTACAGGAATTGAGAAGGGAAGGCAGGCTGTGAGTAATTCTTCCTTCAGGGACTGACCCAGCAGCTATGGGAGACAATCACCTCCCTGCAGCTTGGCTGACAAAGCCTTGCACCTCTCATTATTCAGAACTGAGGTGCAGTCATGCCTCCTGGTGACTTTTTCCACCAACTCCAACATTGTGCTGTAGGTTTCTTCTCTCCTGTTTTGTCCACTGTGACTTCTCTTCCTCTTTTGGTGGACGAGCCTGACTTTGTGTTCAGTAAAATGCAGATGATATGAAGGTTGCATTAAATAATCTTTTGTTGTACTATTATTTTTATAGAAGGATAATACTCAGTTTTGGAAATTCCACCTTTTCATGTAATCCTCATCTCAAAAACCTCTGATCACTGGGTAGTAGAGTCATAGAATGTGCTGAGTTGGAAGAGGCCCACAAGGATCATTGAATCCAACTCCTGGCCCTGCATAGGACCCCAACAATCCCACTATGTCCAAATACTTCTTCAGCTCTGTCAGGCTTGGTGCTTTGACCACTTCCCTGGGAGCTTGTTCCAGTGTCCAGCCATCCTCTGGATGAAAAACCTTTTCCTAATATCCAACCTAAACCTCCCCTGAGACAGCTCCATGCCATTCTCTCCGTTCCTGTCACTGGTTGTGAGAGTGACACATCTGGGGGAGAGGCAGCAGCTGGAAAAGAGATACAAACTGGGGCATAAAAAAAGCTTAATGTGAGCTATGGATGCTGCACGTGGATGTGCTCTGAAACCTTCCCCACAAAGGGCATTGGTGACAACCCCAGCACAGCTCATGAGCCCGACACGGTGACAGGACCAGGCAGGCTGGCTCTATAGAGTGCAGGACTGTGTTTGTTTGAGCAGCTGAAAGTTTGGCTTTGCTCTGCTGGAAAACCTTGCTGCTGACAACAGCTTCCTTTGTGAATCTTGCTGACTTCATTTTTGTGGCACGGGAACTCGGTTATGTTGGGACAATTCCCAAAGTCTGAGCTGATGCTCTGCTGTTTGTTGTGCAGTTGAGACTGAAATCCTTGAGAGTCTGGAGTGTGTAAGGGATATTGGTGATTGTGTTGCATAAAACATTCTAGAAATAAGCACCTCCTGTCTGGCAGCTCCTTTGCTCAATATTCCTTAACGAAAATCAGAAAGTCACTGAGGCCCGTGTCGTGAGGGGTAGGCTTGGATCTTGTTTCTATTCATGGAATGAGAGCAGCAGAGAAGAAACAAGAGGACTGACACACCAAGATAAAGGGAGTGTTCCAGATGAGGATTTTGGCCTAGCTGCAAGATGACCTCCAGTTAGTGAGGCAGTAAATTGCTTGGTGGTGGGTGATCACCTGGGAAGTCAGAGCAGTGTGGTACTGTTGCTTGACAGGGACATGCCAAAGCTGTCACATGGGCAGGTGTTTTGCTGGCTGGAAGTGCACCAGGACACTCAACTGGGTCACATCAGTTAACTCACTGGTCTTCTGAAGTTGGAGAATGGTAACATCAGCAGAAGTTGTGCCTGCCGTGGTTCGCATATGAGAAATAACTATGGTGCTTGGGAGATCAACCAGTGTATATGTGCATTGTGCATTTCCTTGGGGTTGATTTAAATTTGGATCTTGCTGGCCTTTTCCCCCTTAAGTGTCACTGACCATGCTGTTACCCAGAGTGGTGATGGACTGGAATATGCTGGATAGCAGAGAGACCTGAATTCTGAGGTACCCAGAGTGTCAGAGGATGCAGGTGGATGAACAATGCTGGAGCTCTGCTAACATGCTGTGGAACCATAAGTTTTCCTCTCAGCTCTTCTCCCCAGCTTTTCTGTTCTGGAAGCACAGCACTGTTTTTGTGACCAACAGAACTATACAGCCAGGCTTCTGCACAAAGCAAAATCCCCACATCTCAGGTGCTGTGGAAGCAGTGCAGGTGGCACTGCTGGGGCTGCAGTACCGGGCTGGAGCTTGGCAGTCAGCCCTGGTGGATCTCAGACACCTCTGCCAGTGGCTCACACAGCCTGCACCTGGATAAACTGCCCCAAACAGTGGTGATGGGTGAGTGGAAGTTCTCTAATCCTGACCCAGCATTAGTTCTGCCATTGTATTTGCTCACTAACTGAAGCCTTGATCCTGCCTATGCATGTCACTTGTCCAAGACACTGCTTTGGAATTCGTGTGCACTGCTCTGGAGTCCACCTGTGATTTATAGGTGGGTGTGAGCAGTCGATCCACCTCTTGGAGGTTTGGTTTTGGTGTAGTGGCTGACTGGCCCATACAGCTTTTTTCTTCCCAGGAATGTTCTAAGTGTTGTACTGGATTGGCCCTGTGCTTGTGCCCATTCAGGAGCTACAACAGAGGTACCAGGAATATTTGTTAAGCAATTGTGAATTAATTTGCTTGTAGGGAAATATCCAGCGCTTTTGTAAAGGAAGAGCAGGGGAAGGATTTCTTTTGCACTTCAAGTTAACAGTCCAGTTACTGGGCCCTGTAATTTATTTCCTATTTCCACGTCCTTTGTTATTTATTTCTGGGCCCAACCCAGCTCTTTCTATCTCTTGTTTTTCACCAGTTCCAGTAGTACATGGCTTCTCTTCACTACTTGTGTGTATTTTGACATCAATGTTTGTGTATGTCAGTGTCCTTCCATTTCTTATTCGGATTCTGTTGCTTCTCCCTCTGATCCTTTTTTTACCTGATACCAAGTTTTCTGCTTTCCTTTAGTCACCATTACTTTCCTGTCACCTTTGGGTGACAGAGGGCAGTTGTCTAAAAGGCAGACTCACACCACTGTTCATATCCCATGTTTCTTTTGAATGTGACTAGATATATCCTTGGCCTTAGCACACATTTTTTGTGTTGGTTCTCCCAACTCACCCCAGAAGTAATTACATTTACTGTAGTGGAAACTTAAAAATGAACTTTTTGTTTGCTGGAGCCATCTCTATGTCCTGTTCTGTTCAGGTGATTGTCTGTGGTTTGCTGTGGATTTTTGTTTCTCCTTGTTTCAATGTAGGTAGTACTGGTACATGACAGAAAGACAGGATTTCTTTTTATTCTTCATTGTAAATTATTCTGTGTTGTTGAGATGAATATTAAGTGCCAAAACATCTGTTGTTCTTTTTCAGCCTGTCCCAAAGTAAAATATTTGTCATTTAGTTAGACTGTTGTGGGATCCAGTCCAATGTGTGTATGTTAGGGATAGTCCTGTAAATTTTCAGATATATTAAACACTGAATTGTAGTTATACAAGCAAGACTCTTGTGACCACAGCCAGATTAATTTATGGTGATTCCTGGTGAACAGACACCCTGAGCAGAGCCTGCAGCAGTTCTGTATGGGCATGAATTTTGTAGGGAAACACTCTCATGGAAACCATGACAGAATGCACAAAGACAGTGATCCTGTCTCATAACTGTACATTTTTTTTTATATATGACAGGATGGATGTCCTTTTCATTCTTGATGTTTGGGTGTGGAGACTTGTGGAGACTCCAGGTGCCATTTTACTCTCTTCTGTGATACTGTCTTAGCAAACGTTGCCATTGTTCCAGAGGATCTAAAGCAAACACCTGTGCATGAGACACTGTCCCTGAGTTTGCCATGTTAGGAGATCACCACAGCCCTCGTGTTTGTACAAATAATTGTTGTCTGAGTGACAACAGGAGCTGAAATTGCTAAACCCTAAATTTTCCTGAGGAGCCTAAATGGTTCCTGAGGGTTGGTAATGGGGTGGAGGTCATTAATTCAAATCCTGATCGGGTTAGGGCTGTTTGGAAGCTGTTGGTGTCTGGTGCCACGAGCAGTGTGGACTGAGGGGGTGATCATTCTCTCTCTGTCTCTGTCCTCATGGGCTGGCACTTGTGTCTGCCTCTCACCCACCAGCCTCCTTACTCTGCTTTTGAGTCCAAGAGGGAGCAACTGGTGCATTTTATCTCTCTTACCCGGGGGATTCTCTGCCTCTTTCCTTCCTCCAAACATGAAGTGGTGTCTAAATAAGTAAGAGCAGCTCTTTTGTCTTTTCTTAAAATATTTTTCTCCCTGGTGTGGGCTGTGTGTTTCCCTCTCTGAATTAAACACCTGGCATACCTTAGCAGTAAAGAACAGGCAGATATACAGCGAGGAGCAATGCATTTTCCTTCTGCTTAGAAGGTGAAAAGACTGATCTGCTCTTGAGTGACCTTCTGGGCAGTGATGGAGCCTGACCCAGTACAAGCTTCTGCCTCAACAGTGCCTTTACATTGGAGTGATAAAGGAAGAGAATGTTTATACATTACTTTATCCTGAATTTCACACTCCATGTCTGCTGCATCCTCAAGCAAGAATGAGGGGGAAAAATACCCAGCTAAAGCTCCTGGTTTTGTCTGTCAGGACAAGTCATGCTTTTCTGGTGTAGAATAGTATCTCCAGTACTTCAGATAAGCTGCCTTCCTCCAGCATAGAGTTTCACACATGTCTAAAATGATTGTCAAATACAAAGATTTACATGCCACAGATGATGTAAAATATCATTCCTTCCAGAACTGTTTGTCTGCTCAGTGAGGTTGAATTAACCAGCATAAAGTTTGTCTTAGATCACAGTCAAGTGTTTTTTGAGCACCAAACAGGAGCCTAATCCTTCACTCAGTCATCTAAAAAGGTGTCTTTTTCACACGGGGTTCTGTTTTACTTTGACCTTTTGGGCTTTTGTACACTCTGTCCACTTCTTTCCAAGCTGTGGGAGAGAACACTCTGC
Source organism: Chloebia gouldiae (assembly GCA_003676055.1). Classification (NCBI taxonomy): domain Eukaryota; kingdom Metazoa; phylum Chordata; class Aves; order Passeriformes; family Passeridae; genus Chloebia; species Chloebia gouldiae. The sequence goes on from QUSF01000026.1 coordinate 4,249,178, forward strand.
CTGTGCTCTCTTGGAGAAACATCTGTTCTGTTAGTAACCACAACCACAACTTACTCAGACTCTACATTTAGCTCCTATACTGAAAGTGTCAGATTGTTGTCATAGGCTGCCTCAGAAACAGTTCAGTGGTCTCTTGGATTCCCTCCAGAAAAAGAGAGAATGATCTCCAAGAAAACAAAACTTTAAACAAAGTTCCTGAGACCCTAGAGTGACAACACTGTATATTTTTATTTAGACTGGGTACCTCTGGGATCCTCTGGTAGAGGGCACATCCATGACTTTCTCACAGAAACAGAAAGAGGAAATGCAGAAGGATTTGGAATGCAGAATAGAAGAGCAGGCAGCATGTACGTGTCTAATATGACTTGCTTCTGGAGATAATGATCCTTACTTCCATATATGTATTTATCATTTACTTCTCAGTAAATGAGTGAGTGTAGTTCATGTTGTTCTTTGGGGAATTTGACACAAGATGTTCTGTGCTATGCAATAGCACAAACACACTCACAATAGAAGGAAGGTCACAGAGCTTCTGAAAGGCTCAATCTTTGTTCTGCACCACCTACTCAAAACAATACATGTAAGAGGGCTTGGAAAAATTGATCCAACCCCTATGAGCAGATGACTGAAAGTCCTCCTGGCAGTCTGATGTAGGAGAGATCTTAGAGTGGTGCTAAAATTGAACAAGATTCTGGTCATCAGAATTCAACAAGATTCAGCATCAACACCCAGTTTTAGGGAGAGCAAAAAGTGATGCCAGGTTATGTTACTGAAATGTCAGCATTTGTGATCAGCACCAGGAGTATATATCTTTATTTTCACTTTGTAATGCCTTTGTCTCCAAGCTCTGTAGTTGCATGAATGGAGAGGATCCCTGATAGATACTGAAGAATGAACCCAAAACACTTGTCAAGTTTCTGTTAGCCAGTTTTAAGGGCTATGAGGTCATTTGAGATCTTTTTTCTCAGACAAGAGAAACTTCTTCTACAAAGAAGTTGTGGCAGAGTCCCTGGACCATCAACTCTGCAATGCCTCTGGTTTGGGATCATGTTCTTGCAATCAAATGCCCACAGGAAATTTTGCTATTTCAAATAATTGGTCATGCTTTGCAAATTTCTGTGCCTATGAACCTCGGTGTGTTGGGCACTCAAGTGGAATTTTTCAAGACTAACTTCTAGACTTTCAATTTGTACACTCATTACTCTGTAGTTAAAAGGGAACTAATTTCAAAGAGTTTCTATAGGCTGTGGGATGATGTGTTATGGCATGTGATACGATGGGGAAGTTCCTTAGAGGACTGATAGTGTAAACACCATAATATGCTATGAAAGCCATATTTTAAGTGTGTGCTTGATAACAGAAAGGGTCTGCAATTCTTGTTTTTTTTTTTCTGTGTGCTGGGTCCTTCCTGTCCTTCCCTGCTGTAAGTGTTTGTGCCATTCCTTGTAGGATTCAGAAGGAGGTCTCTACGTGTGCCTGAACACGTTTCTGGGATTTGGAAGGGAACACATCGAACGGCATTACCGGAAGACAGGACAGTGTGTCTACCTGCACCTGAAACGCCACCTGAGACAGGTGAGACCTGTGCCCTCCCAGGGAGCTACCCCAGCACTCCTCTGCCTCTTGTGTCATTTGGGTAATGCAATTTAAACACAGACCAAACCCTGGGAGACTGAAATGCACGCAGTCAGATTTGGGGCTGCCTATCAAATCCAGGTGTTGGATCCCAACCAATCCTACAGCTTCAGTTCTGAGATGAATCAGAAGCCCTAAAGAGTCAGACCTTAAAGGCAGCTCCTTCCTGACTTTCACTGATGTTTTTCACTTCTCATTTCTCACATACATATTGTCTGTATGTTATGTGCACATTGTACATAGCTAAATACTTTTCTGAAACCTGCATTTCAAGTGTACACTTCCTGAGTCTGGCTCAGATTTGGCTGGAAGCTGCTGATTTCTATTTTTCATATGAGATTTCATCTCAGGGTGACAGGACTCCTTTTCATCCTAAGATTCCTGTACAGTTAAACCCTGACCTGGTCTGGGATCTTTAGCTTAGCTTAAATTAATGCTGGATTCTAGAGACACACACTTGGCCCTCATTTAGCCTTTCCCCACACATGGGTGTGCATGTACAGCCTCATGTTCCCTGGTCTTCCACACCATCACTGCATATCAGCAGTCACCTATAACCTGTGCTTTATAACCTCTATTTGCCTGTGGTTTGTCACTGTGCTTGCTTATAGCTCACTCTCCCATAAGCTCTGCCTCTGTGGGCAAGTTAGAGGGCTTAAAATAGCTGCTTGGAGTGGGTTAGAATCCTTGTTTCTCATTCTCCAGCAAGGCTTCCCCTGGGTGATGAAGGCCTTGAGTTATGTAAAGTGCCCTGACCAAGTACCTTATTTCCAGTAGAGGACTGTTCATATTTTATCAGAATTACAGTGAGGTGGATTGCATGTCTTCCAGGATGAGATGGTAGATGATATACTTTAGAATTGCATTTACTTCTAAGGGCAATACCCACATTTTCCTTCACTCTGTTAAGTGAGTTTTTGCAGAGCCTACTCTGGTTTTAGCAATGGTTCTTCTGACTGAATTTAACACTCCTAAAAGATGCTATCTAGAGACATGTGGGCAGAAATCCTGGCAGCTTTCCTTGTATATAACTTTCTTCCGTAAGTTCGGGTAAATTGGGGTTAAAATGAGGCCTCAAAAATTCCTTTCCTGATAAATAAAGATTAGGCTGAAGAACTCCAAAATGGAGAAATAAATATCCCAACTGTGGTTTGGTGTTAAAAACCCCTTTGATTGAAGAAGTTCAGTGGTTCCTGATTTTCTCTGGGTGAATCATGATGTAGCAGAGGGGCTGGCTCTGTGCTGGAAGGTGGCAACACATTGGTTCTGTGGGTCATGTGGCAGGAAACAGGGTTTGACTACACAGTGCAGGTGAATATTGCATCATCTAATAGGGCTCATAGCCAGGATTCCTCATATATTAGCTGTGGATTTCTTTTTTTTTTTTTTTTTGCCATGACTATTTGCTTCTTAAGTGCTATCTTGGTTTTCCTTTGAGCAATGTGAAACATCAAGTGTTTTATGAAGTGTCTGGCAATGCTGCATTGTGGTTTTGGTTTTGGAAGCCAAGCTTTTAATGGTGTAGGATACAGTAAAGCCAAAGGCATTGGATGTGCTATCTTAAGATTCTTAGAGTGAGGCTGCTATTCCTGCCTGTGGTTCCCTTGGCATCATCCTTGCAGGATGCACTGCATTGCTGCAGAAATCCCAGGTTGCTTCTCAACATGTTTGGAATAAATGTCATTTGTGTATCTTGTCACAATTCAATTAGAAAATGAGGGTCACATCTTCAGCCTGCTGGCTCAAGTCGAGCTGGAGCATCTGCCCGTGGCAGCTCAGCACCAGAGGCCTCTGCTGAATCACCAGAGATGGGCACAAGTTCAAGTTATGGAGCACCCCTGGTAAATTCTTAGCTAAATAAAGGAAATTTATTTTTATTTTTCCTTTTTCACAGAGTTACATTCTACAGAATTTTAAAATCAGCCTCTTCTCTGTAGTGCATGACTTTTTTACAACTGCCTGGGTGCTATTCATTTCCAGGCAGAGCTTCAGCTTGGTGCTGTAGTGATAACACAGCCCTGCTGAAAACCCTGGGCAGAGAAGCACAAAGATTTCCTAGAGGGATAGGTTTCTGGATGTTATCCAGGGATGATGGTGTTAAAAAAAGTGAGAGACAGCAGAACAGGCTGCACTGTCACCTTGTCCAAGGAGCATCACAAATGGAATTTAATGCCACTGCTGATGCCTGATGTCACTCCCATTTGTTGGGTGTGTCACATCTGCTAGAAACAAAAATGGGTTTGTGAATGGAGAATGTTTTCAGTGATTTCTGACAAGGTAAAAAAAGTCTGTCAGGTTGAGGTTGTGGGTGTTTCAGAAGTATTTCAGAGCAGCTTTGAATCTGATCTTTGATTTTGATGTATTTGTATTTGGAAATCATTGTCAGCCTGAGTTGAATATAAGCACTCCATGTGAATTCTTTCTCTTTGAAATCTCTAGTCTTAATGACTTTCACAATATCACACTTGGTAAGATCAGAATTCAATTGGAGCTTCCTAGTATTGGAAAAACCTTTTTTTTTTTTAGTTCTGGAAATACGGCCCTTGGAGAATGTGTAATTTATTCATAATATATTTGCAATTGGGTTGTTTCTTCCTACTGCTTTGAAAAAATATTTAAAATACATTTAAAATAGATTTCTGGCTACTTCCTTCCCACTCGTTAAATTCCAGTAGCATTAAAGAAAGAAATGTTCTGCATGTTATTTTCAGTTCATTGAGGAATTTTTATTTTTATTTGAACTGCTGGAGTTTCAACCCTGACTTTTCCCTAGGGCTTTTCTATGTGGATAATGGATTCTGTTCTTAAATGCTGCCAAGGGGTGTTTGTCAGCATCTGCTCTTTCTAAGAATGGAAAATTTTCCTATGATGTGTAAGACCTCACTGATGATTAAAGCAGTTTGCTTAGGCCAGAGCTTTAATTTACATGGTGAGGGGAACCACCCAAAATATGTGACCCTTTTGCCTGCAGAGGGGCAGAGGCGAGCTTGAACTTTCCCTGTAGGCTGACAGGTTCTTGGCTGCTTTCTCTCCACCTGTTGTATCCCAATATTATTATAAAAAAAAAAAAAAAGTTGCCTAACAACCTTGCCAGTTAACACTAACATTACACAGTACATCATGCATCATGCTGGCACCAAGTAGCCACAGAGGCTTTTTTGATTTAATTTGATTTAATGGTGCTGTTTAACAAACAGCTTAAGGAGTAAGTGCATTGGCTTTGACATTTCCTCAGTTGTGTTTTCCCTTGTAGTCTGAGGTACTCTGAACTGGAAAAGTAGTGCAACTTAATCTCATTTGGAAGTTACTGTTCTCTGCTATGGTGCTTAAATTAAAAAATACAATCAAATCCCCCACTAAACAATTGCTTGAGTGTTGTTGAGTTTCCTCCATACTTTCTAATATTTAGAAAACATGGTGGTAATTTGGATTAATCGAAGCAGGCACAGATTCTGATGAAAAGGCCATTTTTTTTGGATAGAAGAAAACCTAACGAACAGATCAAAGTAAAGTGGTCCTACTGGAAGTAGTTATGAAGGGTTGAATCCTTTATGCAGATAATAACCTTTTCTTCTCTCTAATTCAGTTTAGTCATTAAGAAATACTGTTGGGAGTCTGGTGGCGAGAGGTTTGAGGGGTGCTGGGTGTGCCTGCCTCAGTGACAGAGCAGCTGCCACCCGTGGTGGCTGTGGGACACCCTCTGATCAGCTGCCAGCAAGCCAAGAGTGAAGGACTCAGGTGGAGGCTCCCTCACTCCTTGGGTGCTGGGCACTGAGGAGTCCCAGTGTCAGAGGACAGCAAAACAATTCCATTCTTGCTCATCAAGGACTGTGGTTTCATAGGAGGGGTTGGTGCAGATTTTCTGTTGTCTCACTTGATGGATTTTTAATTGTTTCTTTCTCTCTTTCCAGAAGGCACCAGGAGCATCTGGTGGAGCTTTACCAAAAAGGAGGAATGCTAAGCTATTTTTAGGTATTGTGAGCAGCTGCTTTCATACAGTCCTTTCCTGACCCTGTCTGCATGTGGACTTGGATTCTGCCCACCATTGTGTCTGGTTCTGGGGCTCCTTTTGGGTTTTCGTTTCCTGCTGTTTGTTTTGGTTTTCTTTTTGACTTTTGGTTCTAGATTGTAAAGGTGTTCCAGGCAAATAAGTCATTCTTAACCATTTTGGTGCATATTGAAAGATGTGTGTGTATGTATACATGAAACATTTTAATGTAAAATAGATCCTCAACTACTCTGAAACAGCCTAGGCTTTGAAAGGCACTTTTTTACTAATTCTGTCCATTCTCTCTGGAATTTCCACAAAGCACTCTTTTATAAGAATGTTGACCCATACTTAATGTTTAGATATATTAGGGCCTCAGTGTGGCTCTGTTCTGCTCAGCAGCTGGTCATAGGAAGGGTTGTTACCATTTTAAAGTTGTTACACAGGTAAATGTTCTTCAGTGATGTTGTGGTCTCTCCTGTAGTGAATTCAACTGTGCATACATCATGAGCATCTCTAATTCTGTTATGTCCACAGTTCTATTCCCTTGCTTCATGGAAAGCAGTTTTCTTACCATGCCCATATCATCCAAAATCCATTTATTCATATTACCCGGAAAACCTGAGGGACTCATAAATATGGATGAGGAGAAATGTGATGAAAAATCTGTATTCTTTCTTCTCCCACAGCTTGTGGTATTTCTGCAATTCATCTATTATTTATTGTCTCTGTATTAATAGTGAATAGTGAATTTTTCTTCAGGTAATGAAAAGGTGAAATGTTTTCTTTACAATTGCCAGCTCTTATGGCTAAAGAGAAACAATAGAATGACCTTGTGCTGGAATTGCTTTGATTTGTGGAGTGTGTCCCTAAGAGGCCTTTGCAGATTGTGATTGATTAAATTGTTGTTGTTAGTGTAAGTAAGTCTTGCAAGGCTGAGAAAGAAAAAAAGACTGAAAATGAGTCATAAAAAAGCTAAACTTGTAGGAAGAGAGTGGTACATCGCAGATGCTGCTCTAAATGTCATTTACTGCCAGTTTACATTGAAAATCATGATTGTCACTGGATGCTTATAGAATAATTGGTTCAGAAGCAAAGCTGGCTGCAGTGCAGCAGTAGTTGTACAGTGTTAGCAATGTGAGTGTAAATACAAAGTACAAAAGCACATTCAAATTTTGTTGTTGCTGATCTTCTGCATACACCTGAAGGTTCCTGTCACTGAGGTGTGCCAGCACACAGGGTTCTGGCAGAGGGTACTCTCTTTGATGTGCCATGTTGAAATCCTCAAATTCCACCCTTGTGCATCAGCATTTTTTTCTGTGTGAGTAGGTCTTGAGCAGCAGTTCCAAGGGAGCTCCTGAGGGCAGTGCAGTTTCACTGGGGTGGGTTAGGACATGGATCTATCACCATTTAATCCAGCACTTCTGGAATCTAATGCACTTTTGAAAATGTATCTCATCCAGTCTATTGCTCTACTGCAGGCTTCATTGCAGCCCCTGCTGGCTAGAAGTAAACTGGTATCAGTCTGCTCTGTTCCTGGAGTTAATATTTCCATGCTTCCAAAAGCATTGTGTCCACTTCTTTGGATCAGCAGATGTTACTGGTTTTGGCCATGCTTAAAGCAAAGAACAAAGAATTAATTATTCCTGTCCTTGTTCACAGCTGAGGAAACAAAAGCACAGAGAGGTAGCTGATTTGAGCATTTTGCATGTCATAGCAGCAGGGGTGGTTAGCAAAATTTGGTGTCTTATCTCTTAATCTTAGTGTATTTTTCCTTGGTTCAGAACTGCTGATCTCATCTAAACAGGTTGTTTTAATTCTGTCTTTCTCGTTATAACCTTGGGCATTGTCACAGAATGGGTGGGGTTGGAAGGGACCTCTGGAGATCATCAAGTCCAATCCCCTGCTGGAGCAGGTTCATGTAGGACAGGCTGGACATGGTCCTGTCCAGGCATATTTTTAATATCTCCAGAAAAGGACACTCCACGGGCTCTCCTAGCAGCCTGTTCCAGTGCTCTGTCACCTTCAAAGTAAGGAAGTTTTTCTTCTTACTTAGATGTAACTTCCTGTGTTTCAGTTTGTGTCTGTTGTGCCTTGTCCTGTCACTGGGCGCTGCTAAGAGAGAATCTGGCCCCACCTTCTTGACACCTGCCCTGAAGATGTTCTGTGCCCTGATAAGATCCCCTCTCAGTCTCTTTTCCAGGCTGAACAGGCCCAGCTTGTCCCCATGAGCGAGATGCTTCAGTCCCCTAATTATCTTTGTAGCACTCCAGTGGACCCTCTGCATCAGTTCCTTGTCTTTCTGGGGCTGGGGAGCCCAGAACTGATGCAATGCTCCAGGTGCAGCCCCACCAGGGCAGAGTGGAGGAGGAGGATGGTCTCCCTTTTGATCTGCTGCCCCCAGGATACCACTGGCCTTCTTAAAGGACACAGGGGCACTTTGCTGGCCCATGGTGAATTTATCCTGCCTGGTACAACCCAGGTATGTGACCTGCCAGGTAGGGCTTGCCCTGGCAGACAAAACCAGACAAGGATCAGTGGCTAACTCCAGCATCCCTCTGTTCCTACATGTCTATCAATAATTCCCTGAAGGCCCAGAGATTTAAGCTTTGTGTACAAAGTCAATCCAGTTTGGGCATTTATTACATTGCTTGTTATAATCCTCTTTGATGTAAAACTATTAAAAATACTAAACCCTTTTCAATCTCCTTAGTATTAGGAGAACATCTTTTGGATGCTCACTGATTACTTTCTAGCACTGCTGCTCTCTAGTTGATGCAATGGAAACAGAGGCTGCTTGGGCCACTCAGCTGCAATATTTATCTTACCCTAAACATGGAAAGATTCACGGCAAAGTGTGTGTGCCTGTGCACATGTGCATCAAGTTCTGGGCACGTTTTGGTTTGGTTTTCTTTGGAGAAGGCTGGAAGGTGTTGGCTGTGAGTGTTCTGTGTTACCAGGAAGCATAACAGCATTGTTTATTGAAATGTATGAACTGCCTTTCATCTGGCTGGTTTAGGTGTTGCTAGACAGTGTGGACATGACAGCTTTGGCTCAGGCTGTGCAATGTTTCAGGGAATTTGGGGTGATATTTAGAGCAGAGGGTCTTATTCAGTGCCTTTTGTGTGAATAAGTAAAACTTGGTTAATGGGGTGTACTGTGATCATCTTATGAGCTTCTGGTCAAAAGGGGTAGCAGAATTAGGGGGAAGATTCTTGTGCTGAAGGGATTGGAAATCCAGTTTTTACCATAATTATCAGCAGAGTCCCCCTGAACATATTATCTCAGGAGTTACTACTAGAGTATTTCAGAATGCTCTAATTACGAAGAATTAATGCAATGTAAGTGGTCTGGAAAGGGATTGAAAACTGAAGAAACAGAATTTGCTGGCTGATTTAAAATTACCTAAGAGTTAAATCTAAAAGTGATTTTTAAGATCTTACTGAGTAACTAAACAATGTATAAAGTAGCTGAAAGATGGAAAGAGTACAAGAGAGGTGTTTGGACTGTGTGTGCACAGGGATGTGGTCCCAGTTATTGTTGCTGCTCAGAGAGGTGGTTCTGAGAGAGAGATGGGGTGAATGGTTCTCTGAAATGTCAGCTCAGTTGTCAGCAGCAGTGGGAGGTTTAAGTGGAACACCTGTAATGTAACACTTTATATTTTGTTCTCTATCATTTTGCTTTATAAATAGGAAGCAAACCTCTCTTTTGAGTAGTGAAACTGCATCTACACACAGTATCCCCCCCATTTCCTTCTGCAAAACCAACTAGCAAACACCATTCCCCCTAATTCCCAACAACAACAACAACAACAACAAAAAAATCCACCTCAGGCACATATTTGCACTCTGCATGGAGGGAGCAATCACCCCACTTTTGCTTGATTCTGGTGCCCTCCTCCTGAGCATCTGTGGGTCCATGCCAGAGCCTGGACTCCTGGCTATACAGAGCTGGCAGAGTGACTGTCATAAAACTTGTCCCTAGACAGATGTCCTGTCTCAGATTGGTTACCAGAGCATCATCTGCCCCTGCAGCAAGCTGTGGCAGCTCTGTTTTGAGCAAAGTCAGGGCTAACTCAGACCATCAATTAAAAGTGTTTTGCAGTCCTCAGATGAACAGCTCTGTCAGCAGATCTGTGATTGCTGCTGGGAAGAGTATCTGTGACACACAGCAGGTCTCAGCAGACCTTGGAAAGGAAAACTTCCACTTGGAGAGTCTGGGAGAACTTGGAGACTTGCTGAGCTTTTCCTGGATGGTACCTCCCTGCTGATGGCAGTGGATGGACTCATGGCTACTGTTTCCAAGTGTAAAGACCACTCCTAAGAGGTCCTGTACTGGATTTGACAACAGCTTCATTTTGTTCTCCCAGGTCTCGTGGGCAGGAGCAGAACCCTGTTTGCAATAAGGATGTTTTTGTTTGGGGAGCTTCTGAAGAGGGCTTTTACCATGAGTGGTTAAAGTTTATATTTATGTGAGTAAGCAGAAATAGATTATCTGTATATGTGAATGAAAGGTTGTGATGTAGGAGAATTTAAGCATTTCCTGACAATATTTTTGCAATTTAGCCCAGTAAGATAGTGCATATTCCCCAGCAGCAGCAGTAGGACTGATTAGCTGTTGCTTTTTAGCTTTGCCATGTATGCTTAAATGGAGTACAGGATGGTGAGCAGATACCTTACACTAATAGACTCTTAATAGTTTGCTGGTTTGGGTAGAACTGTGAAAATTAGACTAGGTTAACATGGGCTAATGCTGCTGTAAAAAGAGTTCTGAATTTGAATTTTCATGGTTTAGTTTTGCTTGCTTAACATGTGACTGTGCCAGAAATGCAAGGGATGAGGTCTTACCTAGTAATAGGAGCAACTTAAAAATGCTTTGGAGATGTAGGAAGCAATTTGAATGTTCTTTTACAAGTAGTGAATCAGCCAAATGATCCTTGTAGAAAGTTTTACTTTTCATTTTTCTGTGAATAAAAATGTTATGACTTTAAAATTAAAAAAAAAATTCTTCTGTTTTATAATTCATCTGATGAAGTTAATATTTTGAATGTGCCTGAAAAAAAATTAATGGAGTAGCTTATAGTTTACAAAGTGCTGCTGCTGCAATTCACTATTATTTAGAGACAGGAAGAAATAATTTAAAGACCCAGGTCTCCCAAGTCAATACAAATTTGTCCATTGCTTTCAGCAAGAGCAGGATCAAGCCCAGATTCCGAAGATGTCTTTCTAGGGTTTCAAAATTAGTTGTAGATTTGCTAGTCAACACCCTCATTCAATTTTCACGTTTGCATTCCCTTTCACATGCACACAGACACATCCACATGTGCAGGAAATCCTGTTCAGGGGTCCTGTCTGGAGTCTTTTATGCCCCTATTATTAGTGCAGTCAGTTGGTAACTTGTCTAAATCTGATCTGGCCACATCCACTCCTTCTCTTCCCCTCTGCTGGGTTGGTTTACATTACAGTGGGGTCTCTCCCAGCTGCTGTTTTCAGTCAGTTCAGCAGCAGCACCTTCTCACCGTCACTCAGTGATGCCTTGTGAGGTGCAGTGCATTTACTCTACTCCCCCAAAATAACAGTGCCAGTTGAGCCTCTGCTTTGAAGTGTCTGCTGTTTTGCTTTGCCTGCCCTCCCAACACAACACTTAAAACCTGTGGATATTTGGTTTTGGTGGCCATAGAGCTGAATTGAGGCTCTCAGAAGGGACCAGAAAGGTGTTACTCCACTGGAAGGGAAACAATGACCATCCAGCTGTCACTCCTTGGAAGGATTACAAACTGGCTGGCTGTCTTGTAGCTCAGTCTCACAACTGAGTAAAGCCCTTTGATTTGCCTTCTGCTCACAGTGCATCTTGGAAGAGCATCCTTGATCACAAAACAACTTTGGATGAAGTACTGTGCTTGAAAGTTCATACTCTTCAGTGTCTTTAGTGGTAATTTTTAATCAAATACGCTCCTTTTGCATGTAGATTTCACCCTACTCCTTTTTCCTGTAGTTACTCTTAGTCCTTCATAAAATGGTGCACTAGAAACTACCTGCAGACTGCATATGATGCTCAGTGGCTTCGGGGTCAAATTCTGTCCACATTTAGTGTGGGCTCCATTGCCTTCTAAAGTCACAGTCATCTGTTTTTATTACTTCTGCCCTCATGCTATCTCAGCCTTGCTGGCCCTTGCACAGGCACAGAAAATGAAATGCAGGTACAATTTCTTACTAAACTTAACAGCTATGTCTCTCAAGCCAAAATTTAAAAATATGAGTGGTGATCTGGGTGTTTTCAGATGACATCATTAAGGGGGTCCCTCTGAATGTCCCTAAAAGAGATGAGTTTATATGGTCACCTGCTCTGTATGGAGGGATTTCAGTCTGTGACCTTAGAAGTGCATTCCACTCTTATGCACTGGGTCTGGACTCTCAGAAATTGTCTTCAGAGTGAAAATGCAGTGCTTATTAATTCCTAGTCAGAGGGAGTAGGTGTTGGGTGGAAGTGTACCAGTGTTAGGTGGCCACCTTCAAAAGGGGAATTTTAAATCCTCATGGTGTTTCCCAGGACTGGTATGAAGCTTTGTGCATCCTTTAAAATAACAAGTGGGCGCTGCCATATTGGCGTGTCAGGCAGAAAAAGTCCCGTGCTGATGGGACACTGTTTTCTGCTTTTCTGCTGATAGGAATGGCATGAAGCCTGAGCAGGTGAACAGGAAATTCCCTTCCCTGCCCATTGCACACAGGAGGCCGGTGCTCCTGAGCATGTGAAGTCCTTAGATGACAGCAGGTGGTTGCTAATAGGACACTCTGTCTTTCCTCCCTGCATCGCTGGTTCAGGTGCAGGTCAGGCCAGCAGTGCTGAAGGCTCTGTGCTTGGCTGCTGTCTGCCTTGGGAGATGAGCTGCAGTGTGTGTCTGAATTCTGAGCACAGGCAACCACATCCTTGCTGTTTCTAGAAGGGGCTTGCAGGTGCTTGAAGCTAATGTCCAGAGCACCAGGCAGTGAAGAGCAGCGGTGTCACACAGGTCCCCAGGGCCGGTGTTCCCTCTGGTGGCTGAGGCACTGTGTGACCACAGCCCTGCAGGAGCTTTCACTGCCTCCAAACCTGACCTCTTATCCTCTCTGAGGGACCTCTCTCCTGTTTAGGAGGTGGTCAGCACTTTAGGCTTTGTTGTGCTGGCCACCATCAAATTTCTGGCATTAAGTGAAAATGCCCTGAGATGCATTGCCCTATGCACCATCAGCTTGAGGATCCTCAATTTCCTTGTTCCACAGAACAGAAGAACTGTTAAAAACTGCATCTGTGAAGATTCCCTCCTGTATCAAACACAGGACTGTAATACAAACTGAGAAAGAAGCCTGGAGTGAAGTGAGGGATCATTATGAAAATGGTGTGATTTGGGGAATTAGTAATGAATTAATATGTTCTCTAAAAATGTCATGCTTTCAGTGTGAGAAAATGTTCTTGCTTTTCTGTCTATGTTGAGCTGATGAGAAAGGGCTTTTTTTGGTTGCTGCTGAGAGAGAGTTCATGTTGCTGGAAATCACTGAGAGTGGGTGTTGTCACCTCAGGGCTGGCTGGGGCAGCAGGTGAGCCAAGAGTTGATGTTCCTCTCAAGAGCTGTTCTTTCCAGGTCAAGTTAAAATATATTTTGATATTGTTTTATCATTTTTGTTGCTCAGTCTGTTACTGCTCTCTGGGTAAATAGAGAGCTGAGTTTTCTGAATCTGGCTTCTGTCATCCTCACCTCTCTCCCAAACATACATTTGAGATTTCAGGCATTCCCAGGGTGCAGTGGTTGCTGCCAGTGCTTGTTTAGGATTGAGTGACTCATTAAGCATCTGCTTGTACTAGAGGGGGGAATTAGGAGCCAGTTTTGGCTGCTGCTCACACATCTCTTTTTTTGGTTGAACCTTATTCTGTCAGTTACTGGTACATCAGAATACAGTGGATCCCACATGTCCAGATGGGAGAAGGATCCAGAAAACCCCGCTGTTGCATGGGCAATTCTTGCAGTTGAATCTTGCAAGATTTCTGACATGTGCATGTTTGGTTTTCACTTCTTCATTTTTCCTAGGAAGAACAAAACAAGGTTTTACTCAGTCTTGTCACTATATGATAATTAATTATTAATTATATTTCTTCATGGAGCTAGAGACACAAACATTAGCCATTTAATTCCCAGTGTACCCTTCTCCTTCTCTCTGTGTCCACATATTTCTGGGCAAACATTTTAGATGATATTGCTTGGTCAAGATTCATATTTAAGAAAAGAAGTCACTCTTACACTGGAAGGAAAATGTACACAAACACTGTGGTGGAAGGCTTGATCTTCAAAGAAAAGTTTTAGTATCTAATGAGTGCTTTTAAAAGAAATAGTTAACCTGATTAAAGAGTGGAGATAGCAAGAGAGGGATATTGTTGTTCCTGCACTTGCTGTAGCTATTTGAGACTATGGATGAGACACAGGAATACTTCCAGCCATGGACATCTTTATGGGAGGAAAGGCCACAGGTCCAAGATGGATGGGAGCCACAGCACGTTTCAGACAGGTCTGTGATCTGGAAAATATGAGGTGCTCTTTTTATTTGTCCTCTGCAATTTGGTCATGTGCAGTGTGACCTGATCTCCATGCTTTATAGCATTGCAAGATTCTGGGCAAATAGTATGGCATCCTGATTTTGTCCAAAAGGAGCAGAATTTTGTTTCTGCTTTGCAGAATGCAATGTCTGCAATAGTGCACTGCTTGCAGAGAGACCAAACCAACTGCACCTGTGATTGGGGATGGCATTAAGTGGAGATTTTGGTCCTCAGAACATTCTCTTGAAGGATGGTGAGATTTCAGTTTGGATCAGGGTTTCACAAATATCTCTATCTAGAGAAACCACTGGCTGATGCCAGGCAAGCAGTGTTTATAATGGTACCCCTGTCACAGTTTTGGGACCTTGATCATGGGACAATCTCCTAACATTGCCCATCTTGTTTTCCAGATCTGGAGATAAGCAGTGATCTCAACAGCGATGACTTTGAATATGAGGATGAAGCAAAACTTGTTATCTTTCCTGATCACTATGAAATCTCACTCCCCAACATAGAAGAGCTACCAGCACTGGTCAGTGGGTGTGTGGAAGTGGTCATAGGAATTGTTTCCTGTTTCTGTTTTTGTCAAGGTGGTGCCTTGTTTTCTTATGTGCAGCGCTTGTTTGAACATAAAAATCATTCTTTACCAGCTATAATAGAGTCTCAATAATTTTTAGAATTGATCTTTGCCTTTGTTTCTTGGATTTCTTTCTACCTCCTGTATTTCTTCCCTTATTATGGTGCCAGCTTGTCCTAGGAAAGCTCACATAGCACACACACTTACTCTCCTGCTAAAATAATGACGACAGTTTAAAAGATTAGATGAATATTTGAGTATATAAATAGTCCTACTGATAAGCAGTTCTGTATGTGGTTAGCAATAGGCTGAATGCCAGGTTCTGTCCAGTCACTGAGTCGTGTCAGGTTTTGACTGACATCCATTTCTCTTCCAGGTGACGATAGCTTGTGATGCACTGCTCAGTGCAAAATCACCCTACAGGAAGCAGGAACCTGACTCCTGGGAAGAAGAGCTGCAGGCATCTAAACATGCTAAAACACTTGTACAGTTAGACAATGGTGTTAGAATTCCCCCCAGGTGAGGGCAACAAGGTTTGTTCATCGTAGGCTCTCTAATTCAGTCCAGGGTAACTGAGCTGAAGGCAGGAACTCAGCCCACGGTTCCCTTGGGCTCTGGACTGGGCGTGTGGGTTGGTTTGACCTGCCTGCCATAAGGGCAGATAGAGAGCTGCCTCCTGCCTTACATATTGCTGCTGTTTCTCCCTGTTTGTGTGGCAGTGGTTGGAGGTGCTCCAGGTGTGACCTGCGGGAGAACCTGTGGCTGAACCTGACCGACGGCTCCGTGCTCTGCGGGAAGTGGTTCTTCGACGGCAGCGGGGGCAACGGGCACGCCACGGAGCACTACAGGGAGACAGGCTATCCCCTGGCAGTGAAGCTGGGAACCATCACTCCTGATGGAGCAGGTCAGCTCTGGGATGAGGTTCCTCCTGTGCATGAGGCTGACAGCGTGTGTCTGTTGCCAGCTGGGTTTGTGCTTCTAGTTAGTGCAAGTGTTTGAGAGTGTGAAAGGAAACTCTGTGTGTCTGTGGATGTTGATCAGGGTTGAGGGGAGTGACACACACTCCATTCTGAGAAAGCCCATACCTGTTTTATCTGCTCATTTTGTATTTTCTATAAATATTTTTGGCATGTTTGCATAATACTAGGCTTATAACATAAGAATGGTATTAATCTGAAACAACAGACACTGGAGAAACAATATTTTTTAGTTCTGCTACATTTCCTAGGATAAATGGTTCAATTTTTTGTAACAAAGAACAACAACAGGATAATGAGCTTTTTAAATTTAGAAGTCTGTTTGTAACAGCATGTATGGGTTTTTTAATCATAGTGGAAACTCCTCTTTTTCCTTGTTGAACAAACTGTTGCTGAAACAGTCTAATGAACACTCATCTTCATGGGGCTTCTGTGATGCTCGTTTGTAAAATGTGTGATGATCTTGAGAGGGGCAAAAAGGTGTAGCTGTATCCTTGTTTGCATATTCTCCAAGTGGGATGTTCTGCAGTGTTGCTGCAGAGGGGATTATGGTGTGTAAGGATTAGATGGAATAAAACCATGAGGAGCTGAAAGAGTCATAAGCAAAGAGATCTTTTGTTGCAGCTGCATGCAGAAGTAAAAATGGAAGAACACATAGCATGATTATATTTTGGCTTTAGTGCTTATGACTACAGAGATGAAAAATTGCTGTTTAGAGCAGCCCCTTTTTTAAACAAGCATCAGTTGAGAGCTTTTCTGAGTCCTGTTCAGTGTTGAGGAACAGCAACTGTAGTCAGATTCAACCAGCTGTGCCACAGAAACACTAAGCAAAACCCATTTTTTTTCTCTCCCAGATGGAATGTTGTTTCCTTGCATGAGCCTGGCCTTGGGTGATTTCTATCCAAATCTCTCAGTTATTGAAGGTGTTTAGGATTTGCCCATCTGTAGCTTTCAGCTGCATCTACAAAACAAACAGGATATTCTGTATTGGGTTTTTTTCAGATTTTTTTCTTTTCTTTCCCATCTTTAGCAGCAATACTTGTTTCCTTATGGCTTCTGTCCTTGTGCCTCCCACTGATCAGCTGCTTCCTCTCTTATGTGGCCTCTGGGATAACAAAGGACAGGCTGTCATCCTTCCCTCTGAATGAGAGGCACCAGCTGTTCTCCACAGACCTTTGTTCTTCTGGATGATGTTTACTTGGTTTCCCTATAGAAAAGTCTTCCCTCCCCCAAGCTTCCTCATTCCTTTTCAGTAATTATTCTGTCTCTGATCTATATTTCTGTAGTACACATAACCCCTCGATGGGGCTGGGTGATAGATGAGCTTCAGGAAGGAGGCTCTGTGGCTGATGGTGACACAAAATCTGTTTTCTGCTTCCCTGGCTTAAAGGTGAAGAGGTGACGGTACAGGAGTAATAATCACTGGTCCCTGCCCTTACATAATTTATTCCTTTTCCACAGCAGTAGGAAGGAGGAGGAGGTGGTGCCGGTATTCCACTGACACTCACCCCGCGTGCACACAGGGGAGAGCTCTTGGTCTTGCCCTGAGAAATCTGGGCTGTGCACACTTGAGGTGTTAGCCCCACTTTGTAGCATTCTGTCAGCAGACACATCTGGGATCAGGGCAGAGATTGAACCAAGCTTCTCCTCCACCCTTGTACCTTGGACAGGAGGCAGCAGGGAGTCAGAGGAGTTGTTTGCCTCAGTAGGCTGAGCCCTGGGCAGACTCTGCTGCCTGCTGCCTCTCTTGCCAGTGCTGCTGGATTTTAGTTCCAGTCACTGAGAGGTTGCTGTGAGGAATAGATTGGGACATGGAATTGGGCACTGGCAGTGGCAAACCCCTTGTGATCAGTGCTTGAAGGAGTTCCTTTGTGGATGCTGATCTTAGCAGTTGTCAGATACTTTTGGGGGGGATCCTGAGCCACTTCTTTCTTTAGGGATGGTGTTACCTGTAACCACCTAAGGAGAGATGTTCTCAGAGTCAGAACAGGTGTAAATCTTGAGCTGTGGAAGAGAATGAAGTCAAGTAGCATTGACATTTTAATTTTCTTAAAATAATATGAATCATAAAGACTATTATCAGGAAAACACTATTATCAGGAAGAAGTTTTCCACCCAAGGGATGGTTTGGCACTGGAAAAATCTCCCCAGGGAACTGGTTACAGCACCAAGCCTGAGTTCAAAATGTATTTGGGCAATGGTGGGATGTATCTCAGGCCTGTGGTGGGATTCTTTGTGCATCCTGCACAGGGCCAGGAGTTGGACAGGATGATACAGATGGGTCCCTTCCAACTCATCATATTCTATGATTTTTTTCTCTGTTTAATAATATTCTGTGTTGCCTGTCTCAGATTTATCTTGGTGTGTTTTTCCCCCCTTACACTCCTCCCTTTTTCCCCTTTCTCACTCTGATGACACCAGAATGTGTGTCACATTCGCTGACTTGTCTACATTCCTCATCTACCACAATCTGTGTGACAGAATTGCACACCTGTGCTTGGCAGCTCTTATCTTCTGTCTTTGATTTTTTGAAACAAGAATTCTGTCTTTTTTCCCATAAATTTAAGCTACACAGCAGAAAGCACTGCAGGGACGAGCTGAGCTTGAGCACAATATTAGTCTCATGCTCCACTTCTGCTGCTGTGGGCCAGGAGTCCCAGATGATTTGCTCTCTGCAGTTGCTAGAGCAGAGGGAAAACAATATCAAAAGCTTCCACACCCAAGCAGTCACCCAAGCTCAGTTGCTGTGTAATCTCACTCCATTGGGGGTTTGAACTTTTTGGGATCATCTGGCTGTGCTGTGACCTCACCAGAATGCGATGGGAACGTTCTGATGCCGTGTGTGTGGATGGACAGTCATGTCTTCTGGGTGCATTTGCTACCACACACTGGAATTCCAGCAGATGGGCAGCTACAGCCACGCACATGCCACAAAGGTCATGGGCACCAGTGTTAGTGGGGCATCTGCTGGCTGATCAGCAGCTGGCAGCACAGCCCAAAGCACAGCTCCCTGCTCAGAGAGGTTTTCCCTAGAGCTGGTCAGTGTTAAAAGTTCGTGTTTGAGTTCTTGGCTAACCTTCAATCTGTCATTTCAGTGTGGGTTTGATACTAGGAGACCTCAAGGAGAATGCCTTTTGTTAAAAGGGATGGCCTGAGTCAGAGCAGGGTCTGCAGCTGCCAGGAGAGGCCGGGGTGAGGAGCTTCCAGAAGTGATATTTGTGCTGTGAACAGCCTTCATCTGTGCTCCTGCTGTCCCCTCCAGGGTTTGCTTCTCTTCCTTTCTCCTGGCTAAACTTTCTCTGTCAGCCTAGGTCTGGTCTTATGGAGCAAGGTCACTGAGAAGCTGCTGGGCATGAAGGGAACTTACCTGGGGAAAATGCAGAGAGACAGGCACAGGGGTTCTGGATTTTGGTATGAGGAGACACTAAAGCAGCCATTGACTACAGAGGTAGAGACCTGGTGAGAGAAAAGATGGAAAGCCTGTTCAAGTCTTACAAGTGCATGTCTTACAACTTGTAGCCTTGTATGATGCCTACAGCTATATTGTTATTTGTTCATGTAGGTGAAACCTGCTCAGAACTCAGTGTCATTATAGGATTTCATAGATAAACTCTAAAAAAGAATGGGTTTGCTCTCAATATTTTTGTCCTTCTTTTGGATTTATTAAACTTGGTTTCATATTGAAAATATCATCCTTAGACATACTCCTTCCCTTCACAATCTGAACTTTGCCCTGCCAGAATGTTTATGAGCTTTTACTTAAGGCTATAAAGGTCTATCATAGAGAATTGAAATCCAAATCTCCCGTACAATAAAGCAAGGCAACTCACTTAGCCTTTCTCCCTAACCACAAGGTTAGATTAATCTTGGAGGTCCAACTCAGTGGTGTGTAATCCAAAAAACCCCTCATTATTCTAGTAAAGAATTTCTCTGTTCTTCCTGCATCTCTGTGTGAAAAGGGCAAAAATGGATTTCTTAAACTGTATTAAAAATTAAAATACCATTGTCAGTAGTGAGTTGGTGTGATATTCCCACAGTTTTAATGGATCTGTCTGTATTTAGTAGCTCTACAAAAATTCATCATCTCTTGTCATGTTCAAAATGTGGGCTGGCTTTGCATGTGCAAAGCCATCCTTTCCCTTTCCCTACAAATTGCTTATTTTGGGGAGAGGAAATACTGTGATCCCTATAAATGTTTTTAGGTTTTAATACTGTGGAGGCATATAATTTCTTTTGAGGAAAGTGCTTGAGGTGGTTGTGTTAAAATATTTTCTGAGCTATGTATTTGTCTGTGCACTTCTCTGCTGGCCAGAACCAAATTTGGAGAATATGAACAAGGCATTTTGTATGGGCAGCCCTGTGCTGAGGGTGCAGTGTTGGTAAGCAAGGGGAAGGGATAACATTTGATACTGGGGCTCACTGGTTTCTCTCTGCTTTTGCAGATGTCTATTCCTTTGATGAAGAGGAGCCGGTTTTAGATCCACATATAGCAAAACATTTGGCACACTTTGGAATTGATATGCT
This sequence comes from Chloebia gouldiae, assembly GCA_003676055.1. Lineage (NCBI taxonomy): Eukaryota > Metazoa > Chordata > Aves > Passeriformes > Passeridae > Chloebia > Chloebia gouldiae. The sequence goes on from QUSF01000026.1 coordinate 4,269,444, forward strand.
GCAGATGCAAGTGGTAGGAAATCCATCTTTTATTTAGCTTGTTGTTCACTTCTTTGTTCGCTTGGGGGTGGGAGAGAAACAGCAGAAGAATGACACCTGTAGCTTATTTGTGATTCCTTCAGACTGTTATGACAGTATTCAGTTTTGTAAAGTTCAGCCAGCTAACTTGGGGGTTGTTGTCTGAGTTCTGAGTAAATCATTGCTTTCAAATCCAGAAATTCCCTTCTGAAAGAGGTACCTTGTGGTCTTTAGTTTACATATTTCACTTTTCCTGTGTGATATACCATTTGTCTTCAAGATGAAAAACCTCATTCAATTAGAGAAGAATGTCTGGACTATTTAATTCCAGTGAGTGAAGGAAAGCCTATTGAATGTGTGAACAGATACAATTCATTAGCAAAAAGAAGCAATGAATAAGGTAAAAAGTGGCTGAAAGTTATTTATGTAAATTTCAGTTTAGGTTTTCTCAATATATACTCTAGAAAATTAGAAAAATACATTCTCTCAAGTCTAGAAAACAGCATGTCAGAGGCATGACATCCTGTGAAGGGACTGGGGAAAAAGGACTCTGTGTGTGTGTCTGTATTAGTAAAGAAATGCTTTTAATAACTTGTGTTTTAGTGGATGTTGACTCCAGTTCTCTTTAAATTGTGTAGGAATTCAGAATAGGATATGCTTATAAAGGCAGGTGTGGTTTCTATGGTTGTGTTGGTTTTTGTTTGGTTTGATTTGTTGTTTTTTGGTTTTATTTTTTAACCCAAGCATATAACCTAGTATCATTACCTGGAGAACATGAAAATGTTAAAAAGGAACAAACCTGCTACTGGTTAAGTGTATTTCATTTTCCAAGTGGTGAGAATAATTGAAATGATAGAGAAGAATTAAACTGTGTTTTCAAAAGTCTTCAGGATACTAATAATATTTTTAGTATACTAACGTCCTTGCCAGGATCGTGAATAAAAAGTTTCTTTTATCCAAATAATTCTGGAAAGCCTGTTTTACTCAGAGCCTTGAAAACCTAGTCTTAGCTGTTGCAAAGGTTTAACCTCTGGCCTTTGTCTGTACAATTCTTTGAGAAGTGACAGAGCAGTGCCAGCAGTAAATGACACTATGGTGACCTGCACCTACAGGCTGAAGGCTGACTGTAAAGGGGAGAAACTTCAGTGTCACAAATTGTTGGCTTTTACCATTTGAAAGAAGGGAAGAGTTCTTGGATCTGCAGCTTTTCGTGTGGTTTATTTGTTATGAGCAGCTTCTTCAGCAGCAGCTATTCCTGACCATTACAAATGGAATAGGAAACCTAAAGAAATGCAGTGTTTGGTGCTGAGGCTTGAGGTCACAGGCCTGAGAGAAGTGAAGCTCCCAGCTGGGACCGAGGTCACGACTGGGAGCACTCAGTGCCAGTGGCTGTGCTGAAGAGCTAAGGGTGTATTGGAGGAACAAACTGCTGCCTTTCTGACCCTCACCTTCCCCCACGTGCAGGATTTACCTCCCCTTGCCCCTTGCTGTGGCTCTTCATTTCTTGGAGTATAGCTCACAAAGCTGATGGTGCTGATGGCAGCAGCATAATTATGGCAGAAGTCAAAGAGACTAAGATGAAAATCTTGTTGCTTTCAGACAGAGAATGGGCTAAGAGATAATGACATAAAGCCAAGAGTCTCAGAGTGGGAAGTGATTCAGGAAGCTGGTGTGAAACTCAAGCCCATGTATGGCCCAGGATACACTGGCATGAAGAACCTGGGAAATAGCTGCTACCTCAACGCTGTCATGCAAGCCATTTTCAGCATCCCAGAGTTCCAGCGAGCGTAAGTAGCTCCAAACTGCTTCTTGGCACTAGCTGCTGCATTTGTCAATTTGTTGTTTTTCTAAGAAAAATGGTGATTCAATTTTTGTCTCTTTCAGTCAGTTCAGTGTCTGCTTGAAGGATTTAGTGATTATTTTGGTCTGTTCTGGAAAAGGCTGGTACACAAAACCCAATCTGCCTTTGAAGTAAAAACTTACTGTCTCAACTTCAGTGGTGGGAAATCATTTGCCACCTTGGAAATCTGATGTCTTGGTCTCTGCTTTTTATATACAGATGCACATATCTCTGCTTACCTGGGTATCATCAGTGTCACATTATGGGGGTTTGTACTGGCCCATGCCAGGAATTATTCTGTGTGATCTATGCCAAAAACTGGTACAAACATGCTGATACTGATCCATGCTCATGAAAAAGAGTGCACCTGGTGCATGCAGGTCTGGCTAAAAGGAGGAACTATCAGAGGCATATTTTAATTAAAATTAAAAAAAATAAATAATGACAAGAATAGTGTAAATGTATTCTTCCACTGAATAATTGAAATGGTAAAAGGACAAAATCACAACAGAAAAATATGAAATACTCTTGACTGATCAAAGCTGAACACATCATTCCAAGCATAGAAGCCATTTTATAAAGGATAGTCCATGGTTTGAAATAAATTCAGAGTGCTCTTTCCTTCCAAAGCAGCAGTAGTGTATGTGCTGGAAGTGAAGCTTTTAGATTTCAGAAAGCCTTCCAGGGTTTCATGTTAGAAATTACCTTCTGGAGAAGAGGGAGAAAACTTATGTTTATTTGCTTTGTTAGCCATATGGAATACAGTCTGTAGATTCATTAAATGCCAGCTCTTCTACCTCCACCATTGAAAAATATCAAAATGGACTTTATTAAGGAAGATTATTTTCCACAGCATGGTCCTGGAAGTTACCTGGAGGACTCAATGTCATCAGAATAGTGATATACCATACCTACCCAGCCTGTTTGTCCTGTGCTCAAGGGCAGCCAGTGCTCAGAGAGTGCTGCTGAATGCTTCACTTTCCAACAGACTGGCTAGAATAATGCTTCCCTCAGTGTTACCAGAATTACTTTTCTTGTGAAACTTATTTGAAACGTTCTTTTTACATATTTTTGTCGTGATACAAACCTGAATTTACTCGGTTATACTAATTGGGAGTAAAAATGTACACTGGTTCTCAACTCAGCTCTGTGGTTTTGACCAACCACAAAAATCCTGCAGATTTTGCAAGATTAAGGAATAGAATGTAAATTCCAGATGAACAACACAACCATATTCTTTACAGCTAGAAGCTTCCAAGTAAAACCTCAATGTCCATTTCTTTATTTATTTACTATTATTTTTGCATGACAGAAGCACTCATTGGGGATAGACTGAATCACTCAGCTGCAATATTTGAATGTTTCTACTTTGTTCTTGCTGCCCAGGTATGTGGGAAACCTTCCACGAATATTTGACTACTCCCCTCTTGATCCAACACAAGATTTCAATACTCAGATGTAAGTGACATTTCTCAGTTATTTACTTGGTCAGGTTGAATCTAAATGATTTCATGGCAGAGCAAAAGAACTCTTTTTCATGAGCTCAGTAGTGAGATTTGGTACAGGGAGACTGAGATTTGACCACGTAGTTGCAGGTAATGATGGTTCATCAAGGAGTCAAAATTCATTTTTTTTTGTTTGAAGTAAGTCTTCTTTTCTGTTTTTCTCACGTTTGTTTCCACCCCTCCGCTTTCTTCCTTACAGGGCTAAACTGGGACACGGCCTCCTTTCAGGCCAATACTCTAAGCCACCCATGAAATCTGAGCTCATTGAGCAGGTGATGAAAGAAGAACATAAGGTATTTGCCTGAGTTTGTACAGCCACTGGTAACTAGGTAAAAGTGATATCCTGAGAAAGGGGAACAGGTGCTGGGCATTGAGGAACACGTGTGGGTCCAGCATGGATGGGATGCTTAGCAAGGTGGAATTTGAAGATTACTAAGTCAGGGATAAATTAGTCAGGCACTATTTGTGCAGTGCATCAAGGCAAGCACTGACAAAGTGCTCTGCTGCTCCAATGATGAGTGCAAATGTTCACACAACTTGCAACCAATGTTTATCTTCTCTGAGGAACAACAACAACAACAATGCTATGCAGAGAGTCCTGGAAGCAAACTTCTAAATCCTCTTTAAATTTCTGAAAGAAGTATAAAGAGCTAAAGAATTGTTTCCAGAAGTCTCTGACAATACTCCACTTGATTTCAGGAGAAGGTAATGAAGATTAGGTGGTGCTGGGGGCTTTGGAGATGGAGGGGCCACGCAGAGCCAGAGGAGTAATGCATGCCTCTGCCATAGAGGGCCATAGAGGGATGGTGGTTGCCACAGAAACAGATATTTTTCTCTACCTTCATCTATCAATTATTGACATGGGAATTTCTCCTGAAATCAGAATGCCAATAAGGTTTTGGCCAGACAGAGCATCTGGCACAGAGTAGTTTGCATGGTCTGGAAGTTGTGTGTCTCACAGGCAATTGCTTTGTACAGTGGCAATTAATTGTTTTGGAACAGCAAATGAATCCTGCTTGTTCCCATTAAATAAACTTCAAGGATAATCAGCAGTGCACTGGGACAAAGGAATAGTGACACAGATTGCAGCAAACCCCATACATTGAATTAAGTGTACTGACTGACCTGCTTTCCTAAATACATACAGGATGTGACTGGGAAATACTGTTCTAGAAAATCAGGGATCTCAGTCCTTGGAATAAAGTTACACCTCCATGTTTAGCTCAGCAGCCACCATTGGATAAGATATTGAGAACTCTTTACTGACAGATGGTATAAAACTCTCTCAGGTTGTAGTAGGCATCTACTGACATTTAACTTGTGTTCATTAGTTCAGTTTAATGAAGCTGAAGTTGCATGCATGAAATATCCTTATCAAGAAATTCAGAGCACATATTAGGGTTTGAAACAGCTTTTACAACTTTTTTTTTGCTTGGTCTACTGATGATTTATTTACAGAAAAAGTCAGGTATAGATATTTTCTTTATTTCTTCACTCTTGGAATTCAAATCTATGTTTTTTCAGTTAGAGGATGCTTTTTTTTCCCTTTTGTTTGCTTAGCATTTTAGACCTTAAATGTTTTTAAGTGCTTCTGCTTTGTGTCTATATTATCAATTATTCATTTTACTTTTGTTCCTTTATTTTTTTTCCCCTGTCTACATGCAAAGAAGTTCTCAATCTTTCTGAGCCTTTGGAATTCATCCAAAGTTTTGGGAAGTTGTTGCCTGTAAAAGCATTCATATGAGATCTCCAGTGGTCCAGCACAATCTATATTTAGCTAAACTGTTTTGCAACTGTTGATGGGGAAAGTATGCCAGGTACTCAGTAAATATTCGTGGTGCTGTGGAGTTGAAATTTTTTACCACAGCAGTTTAGCCTGGAAGTGGCAGCATTTTTCTTGGACCCACTTTAGGATTAAAAAGAGGCTGAATGCCTAAAGGCTCATCAGCCAGGGCTTGATTTTCTGCTTTGAGCTTTAACATTTCTTCTGGGTTTGGTTTTTATTTTCCCCTTTTATTGTCCTTGAGGTGTGATTGCAAGATGATTCAATCCTTTTTTTGCAGACTGTCACACATGGCATGCTCCTCTTCTTCCTGCTCAAGTGGCTGAGCACAAAGTGTAGAGGTGGAGACAAGGCTTGATTCCAAACTCACTGCATTATACAGCATTGTGCCACATTCTTGCTTCTGGCATAGGAAGGAGCTATAATGTGAAGTTATTGTGCTTTATAAGCACTTCTCTCTGGGGAGAGAGTGCACTTCTCTCCCCAGTCCTAGTTTTGAAGAAAGGCAGTTGAGGACACTGAGGCAATACATAACCAGGAGGCAGAAATGCCCAGAACATCTCTCTGTCCAAGCCATAGAGACTCTGTCTCCTGATGGGAGCCTTTAAGGATCATCTTGGCCTGATGTGGTTGGTGGTGTACTGCCAAAAATGGAAAAAGCATTTAAAAATGAGAATGTGCTTCTGATTTCAATGGGTCTAGGAATATTGCACCCTGGTAAAACAAAGAAAAAAAAATTTACTCTTCCAGTATTTTATATGGCCTCCATTTCATGCTGCTTTTTCTATTTTTATATTGATACGACAGTGCAAGTGTAGTAAGGAATGAAATTAGCTGACTTTTTAACAGCCTCTGAGAGCTCCTAAAGGTTATACTTTTGCTTGGATTGTCCAGAAAATTATTTGGTTTTATGAATGGTGAGGGCAAATCTGAGTAATAGCTTTTGACCCCTTCAAAAATGTTATTTGAAAGGTATAATAGCTAGTGTTGTCTTGAAGATCTGGAATGGTTGGAGAGGTTCTTAAAGTGGTATAAAGGATTAGAAAGTCAAAACCAGGACTGTCTTGGAAGCCAGAGATTTTCTAATTTAGAGCAGTTTGCTCCTGATGTAACTGAATGGCCAAAGGCAGTAAGTTATGGTTTTTCAACATGACCAACACCTGCAAATTGCAAATTCATGTCTGCTCTTAACAACTCACCTGGGAATGCATGCTGCACACATTAGTTGTTCTCTGCTTGGTTCTGCACAGCTCTCTGGAAAGGTTTTGTCCTGAGGAAAGATGCCAGCTGACACACCAAAGTGCTTCAATGCTCTGGCACAGGGTTCTGAAAGCAACATCAAATGTTATATAACAGTGGAGGCTTTCAGCCTTTCTGAAAACTACTAACCTTTAAAAACCTCCAGTAATCTCTAAAATGCCAATTGCCAAAGGACAGGTAGAGTGAGTTCTGTAGGAACTAAGCCATAAAACATATTCTAAACCCCCCCCAATCTTGTTTCAGGACCCTTCCCATATTTATTAAAATGGAAAAATAGGTGAAATGGAAGCTATCATTCCTCCAGTGCCAAAAATGGGCCATAGATAGATTTAGTGGAGTAACTTTAGATATTTGGTTCATGATTGAATAAAAATCCCTTTTAAAATGGTTTTTCTCTCTTTTATTTAGCCTCAACACAATGGAATATCTCCTCGAATGTTCAAGGCTTTTATAAGTAAAGGCCACCCAGAATTTTCCTCTAATAGACAACAAGACGCACAGGAATTTTTCCTGCATCTTATAAATCTAGTAGAGGTGAGAAAACTTGAACAGCTGCTTCTTTTTCTGGTTATATTAGATAATGAAGGCAAAACTGTTACCTTAGTGGCTTATATTTTAGTTATATTATTTTTAGTCTTAGATATGTAGAAGGTGGGACTAATTACAATGTATTTTGTTTTAGAAACATTTGCTTTCTTAATTCTTCTTTACTTCAGACTCTTGCATGACCATGAACAGGGCCAGTGGTGCTGATAACAAATATGAAGAGGTCAAGCTTCACTGTACAGGCTATAAGATTCATAAACATATGTGACCTTTTAAATTGCTGTTCCTGTTTACCATATTGAAGTGTGCCATGGAATATTAATGTATTTGGTACTATGATTATTATTATTATTGTTCCAAATTCATATAATTGTTGGGAGCAAATTAATTACCCTGTCCAGCTGTTTTACAAATCCCAGCTGTATGTTATTGAATCATGGGAGGAAGGATTCCCCTGCTGAAAGCAGAGTGGCTGTTTGTCAGAGGAATATTTCTGTAAAAAGCTTTAGTTCCACCAAGCTCCAGCTCAGTGCTGTGTGTAAAGGAATCATACTGTGAATTTTAATGCTGTCTTTCTGAAAAGGAATTTACAAATACATGCAGTTTTGATGTAAAGCATTTCTTGTCTACCCTTCCTCCCTCGTTTTCCCATTTTCCCCAAGAACTGAGCCTATTTATTCATGTGTTCAGTCTCTAGAAGAAGTTACTCACATTTGTATGCATAATGTTCCACATCCCTAAATGCATGTACTGATTATAGGGTGGTTAGAAGAGACTTTTCTGTTTCTTGCCTGATAAGGGGCATTAACATGAACAACAAAGAGGAGGTATATTATTTGCATGACATTCCCATCTGGATAATGAACTACAAGTTGCTTGTTCTGTTTCAGTGCATATTCAGAGTGGTAGGAGCAATTCTGTTTGCTGAGAGGATGCTCCATGTTATTTATCTGAGCTTTCTGTCTTTACTGTAACATGCCACCTTCCTACCTTCTGTTCACCTTGACTCAGGTTCTTGGGGTACCTACCCTGCAAGTTCTGTGTGTAGAAAGATGCTGCTGTGAGTGCAGAAATTGTGGATTTTGGTGGTTTTCTCTGTAGGTGCCAGAGCTCTGCACGCAATCCAGTGTGAGCTGAGCTGCCTGATCAGTGTCTTTGTGCCTGTCTTAAAACAACCAGCAGCCTTTGGGTCTTCTGGTCATTTTAGTGATCACCACATGTTGATTCTTTTGCTTCTTTTCTCTGCTAAGATTGGGATTAAATCACGAGATGGTATTTCTTGTTTGAACTCAGATGTTTATTAGTCCTTATCTATATTATAGTCTTACAAGTTGTGAGTTTTACAGTACTTCCCTCTAACAAGGTAAAAATGAAGTTGTATCTTTTTCTCTGCAAGGCTTTTTAAGGAGCAACTGTGTAATTAAGAAATGACACCTAAATTGTTTTTACTTTTAAGCTAATAACTAACTACTTGTGTTTTGCAATGGGGACTTTTTATTCAATTACTCAATACTACTTAAACATATGAAGAAGGTGAAGAAGAAGGTGAAGAAGAAGGTGAAGAAGAAGAACTAGCTTCTGCTTTAAAACTTTCACTTTGCTTTATATATATTACTACATTCTAAAACTTTTAACTCTAGGTTTTCCGCTGTGTGATATTACACACTTCTATCCAAACTACACACTCACAATCTCAGTTCTATCACTCAATTTTGGGAGTTTTCTCTACGCCTTCAGGCTTCACTAAAACGCAGTGTTCTCTTGGGGGGGGTCAGTGTCTGTCAGCACAGAAAGTCTAAAATTTGTAGCACTCAGGGTTGCAGCAGGCACAGAGGTGTGCTTTCCCTTTCAGAGGAACCCCGTGGGTTCGGAGAACCCCAGCGATGTTTTCCGCTTCCTGGTGGAGGAGCGCACGCAGTGCTGCCAGTCCAGGAAGGTGCGCTACACCGACAGGGTGGACTACATCATGCAGCTCCCTGTGCCCATGGAGGCAGCAACAAACAAAGGTAAAGGAGCAAACTGCTCTGCTTCACCCAGGCATGTGCCACATTGTGCCCAGAGATCCCCACCAGCACTGAATCTCCTTCGTCCTGCACAGTAAAACAGTTTGGGAAAACTCCTTCATGATAAAAATGAACTGAACATAATAGCTAATGAATATATTTTAAAAGCACACCAAAAAAAAACCCTGAAACCAAACCCACAAATCTGCTTTCTGTTCTTTAGGAGCAGGTTATAAGATCTAATGTGGTAATAGAGAATAGGAGTATAAGGTAGTTTGTAATCTATACATCTAAAATACACAATTTGGATGTTCTGGGCTTTAGGGGAGGAGGGAGGGAGGATGAAGTGTTGGATGTTGATTTAATAAGCAGGAGTGTTTTTTCTCTCCTCTGAAAAGCATCCTTGGTTTTAAAGGAGAAAATGGCCAAGGAGGCTTGAAGACTTGGGAGTAAGATGGAGGCACTGACAAGTTGTGGTTGCATCTGCAATCAGTGCTGAAGAGCCCTGCAGAAAAACATAATAAATGTATGCTTGAGGTAGAAGTGAAGGGGGCATCACAGGAACATGAAGGGAGATGTGCTTCTGATTTCCTACATAATCTGAACATTTAAAATATTTTAAAACCAGATTGTTATTTTGATTGTTTGATGAGATCCTATAAAATACCACAAGGCAGAGAATTCTACCATCTTTTTACTTACTTAGCCTACAACTCCTTGCACTGGACATGAAGTTTTGGAGAACTTTTCATTCTTTGTTCATCAGTTTCAGTGCTGACTCTCTTGCTTATAAAAGAATATGTTATTTCCAGGTAATGACTCAGGAGACAGATTAGTTTGTGAATTTACCATATGGCACTGCTCAGCTTACCAGTGTCAAGACTTTTTCTAGATCATACATAATCCTGGCCTGTCTAAAAAGTCAGATGACACAGATAGACAGCAATAACTTTCCGACTCAGATTGAGCTCTGATAAAGTGGGTGTGTGGCATTACTGTTCACACAGGATTTGGCTGTCATGGCAAAGTTTTCATACCTGTATGCTGGTATTTCCAGTTCTGTGTTTTCACCATGAACAGGAACCTCAGAGATGTGGCTGTAAGTGTAGCTCCTGATCCCAGTGCAGACAATAAGATTTGATGTCTAGCTAAAAATATGTAAAACTTTTATTGCTAAGTAGGTTTTTGCATTTCTAAAACTTGCAAAAATAAGCCTGATGAGGAACACATAACCATGACAAGGTTAATTAGCTTCTAGTGTTGTGTGTATTTCTCAGATGAATTAATTGCCTATGAATTGAAGAGGCGAGAAGCAGAAGCTGCAAGGAGACCTCTGCCAGAGCTGGTCCGTGCCAAGATCCCATTTAGTGCTTGTCTGCAGGCCTTTTCTGAACCAAGCAACGTAGAGGATTTCTGGAGCAGTGCCCTTCAAGCAAAATCTGCAGGAGTTAAGTAAGTGTGTGTCTGGCTGCTTGTTAAAAACTGTGCTCTGTGCTTATCTTGCTACTTGGATGTGGTGCAGAGAGAAACACACAAATGCACCATGAGCTCTGGCATCACATTAGTGTTAGGGCTCATCAATGTGATGTGCAGACCAAACCTTGCAAGAGTTGTAATGATGAACTGAGCAGGAAATTAATTGTTCTCAATGGTCAGGCTCCAAGAAGCAACACAGTCTGGTTGTTGAGAGCTTGAACTTGAAATGCTTGTAGGGTTGGATCCTTGGTATCAACCAGCAATAGCTCATCTCAGTGTGCATAAGGTACTGGGATCTGTACTGCTGGGGATTCTGTTGCCTGATTTCAATAAATTGTGTTTCTTGTCCTTCCCAGGACTTCCCGTTTTGCTTCCTTTCCTGAGTACTTAGTGGTGCAGATAAAGAAATTCACCTTTGGCCTTGACTGGATACCCAAAAAGCTTGGTATGTGCTTTTTTTATTTACCTTTCTATCCCAGATAATTAATAAGATGTGCACACCTGAGGACCTGACTCAAATCTTAAGTTTGTACTGTGAAGATCCTTATTGAATCTTCTTCCCTTTTACAACAAATTTAACCAATCCATCAGGTCTGTGGATCTAAAACACAGTTTCATGTAATCTGAGCTAGTTAAATTCTGCTTTGGCATTCCAAATTTCCAAGAGCTCTTTTCCTGGCTGTTCCTGTAGCTTGAGTACCAGAGTCCCCTCTCTGAAGGGGCAGGTTGCACCATAAGATTGTTTTGATGGCTGCAGAAGCTTAGCCCATTTCTCTGCCCTTGTAGATGTTTCTATTGACATGCCAGATTTCCTGGATATCAGTCACCTTCGGGCCAGGGGGCTCCAGCCAGGAGAAGAGGAACTCCCAGACATTGCTCCTCCCATTGTCATTCCTGATGACCCAAAAGGTATTTGCTGACTTACTCTCCCCTGTATTCCCCTTTCCTTCCAGCACACAGGGATTCTCTTGAGCTATGAACAAAACCCAGCTCTGTGTTTCTGTAACTGAAGACTGTTACAACACCCCACAGCCTTTTTTCATCCCTACAACCCTAGTTCTTCCAGCTTTTCTATTTTGGGGATTTATTATAGAATCACAGAGTTTTTTGAGTTGGAATGGATCTTAAAGATCATCTAAAGCCCCTTGCCATGGGTAGGGACACCTTTCCTTAGAAGTCTGATAATTGATGTTGCTGTCCTTGGCTCCAGGGAACCTTCAGAGCATGTCCATGACTCCCTTGGAGTGAAGTCACTGTGCCCTTCCCAGGCCCAGCACAGTACAACAATACTTAATACACAAAGGACTACAGCTTAAGAGAACAGTTTTCCAGGCATAGGCTAAGACTCTAAGTTGTATTTATTTTAAAAATACAGGAATTGTTAGGCCGTAGCAGCTGTGCCTGCATTCAGTCCTCATCTCTGGATGTACATGGGCTGCATTGAAAAAAGCTCTGTCTCAAGGAGAAGATAGCAAACAGCTGACTATAATGTTTGTGGAGAAGAAAGAAAGAGGAGTGATTAAAATGCTTTGCTGGTTCTTTTTTCCTTAAATACTGTTTCTTTTATGCTAAAGTTCAGAAACAAGAATATTAAATATCCTCCTTCTTTATTCCCCGGGTTTCCCTGGAGAATCAAATGGTTTATAGCAAGTAAAATCATGTTTTTATGGTGTGACCTTAGACCCAGGTGGCTGCACTTTCCCCCAGATGACTGTAGTTTGAGTGCCTCAGTATTTAATATGAAGCCAGTAATGCAGCTGCTCTCATGACATGAGTGCCCCCATTTGCTTGGATATTTATAATGGTGGCAGAATACCATGCTGTATGTATGTGAAAGAAAGCTAGCACCTGAAATTGTGTGCAGAGCAAGGATATGACAAACTTCATTTCTCTAAAGGTTTTAATTCCATCCCTTATCTAGGTAACTTCCATGAAGGCCTGTACCTTCTTACCCTCAGGCTGAATGGACTGACCTAGTTTTAGTGTAAATGCATGGGTGATGGTGCTTTATTTTTAAGATTCTTGCTTAGGTCAGCCATGAGCTTTATTTCCTACTGGTTTATGGTATCAGTGACGCTTTGCTCTGAATTGAGCTAGGGAAAACAATTAGAACAGAAATATCCTGCTCTAATTCATGGCAAAAACATCAGGGAAGTAAGGATGAAACTGCCCTGTCTCCTTGAGGTCAAATATTTCTATGAGTTTAAAAATATGGAATTGTTTTAACCATATGGATCTACTGAGCCTTCATGTATGTCCTTTTCCCTGTTTTTTTTTTCCCATTGTTAATTTTCAGATCACATGACGAACCATTTCGTGGAGTGTACGTATCTCATTTTTCTACTATTTAAAAAATTGTTTGCTTTTGCTCAGCTAATGGCTTCTCTCTCCTCATAGAAATGCACGAAGCCTTGCTCTGCATGCTTCCAAACAAAAGCTGATTTCTGTGCTTGTTCAGTGTTTAGTTCCATATGTGCAGGACTCTCTTTGAGGGTTAGTATAGCCAGAATATGAGCTCCTCCTCTGCCTGCTGCTCCTCAGAAGGGTCTTGCAGTCCTGGGGGTCTCAGCCTCTCAATCCTGGCTCCCTCTGCACTCTTGATCTCACACAAAGCTGTCTGACCCTGTCATCCAGAGGCTGCCAGGTCTGGCAGCTGTTATTTCTCTAACCTGCAAGATCCTGCCTTTGAGAGGGGCTTGGTTTTGGCTGCCATCTCTAGCTGAGCTCAGCCCCTGACTTCCTCACCCCTTCAAATCTAGTGCTGAGGTATTTTAAAATAAATGAAGTCCTGTAGGAATTCATCAAAATTTAATGATCTATATGGGGATCTGTGTCCCTGCTGAGACAAAAGATTATCAGTAAGTCCATAACAACAACTGTAATGCTTTGTACAGGGCTGTTTTCTGATGGCTGTGGGTTTATTGAAGTACTAAACCAAGTCCAAGCAATATGCACTGTAATGTATGGTACCATGAGTAACAATAAGAAATATTATGCAATGGATGAAATGAGACTTTTATATTTTAGAAGGTCCTTTCTTGCAGCCCTAGATATTGATGAGTCCTCAGTTATGCAGCTGGCAGAGATGGGCTTTCCCTTGGAAGCGTGTCGGAAAGCTGTGTACTATACAGGCAACCTGGGGGCTGAAGTTGCTTTCAACTGGATCATTGCACACATGGAAGAACCAGGTCAGTGACTGGAAGGGTGTAAGTTAAACTCAGCTCCTGGGTGTGGATTTTGGCAGTCAGTAGAAATTTTATAATGTGTGACAGAGAAACAAGGACCCCCCTTCCCCACCTGGGAAACCTGGAGGTGTGAGTGAATTTTCCTAAGCTGCTCCTGGGATATGCAGATCTTGACCATTATGTGGTATCCTCTGCCTAGAAGAAGACAACAAACTAAGCTACACCAGAAGTCCTGTCCTCACCACTGGTGTGGGCCAGCTCTGTTTCCACCCTTTGGCTAGGTCCGTGCTGCTAAGGGGGAAGCTGACCTGTGACCAAGTGTAAGTACAAAGACTCCTGTGGTCTGGATGCTTTCCTTCCATATCAGCCTTCTCTAGCTCAGGCTGGACATCCATGCCATACTTGGGCTGTCTAGAGATGGACAGGGCTGCTGGATGTTCTCCACTTCCTGTGTTTCATTGTGCAAAGTTTGGACTCATGACTGAGCACTGAGTGCATCTGAGTACTCTGCCAGGAAGCTCCAGATTTGGTTGAGTTCACGCTTCACCATGAGCTTTTGTGTTGCTTGTGTAAATGGGGAATGAGTTTCACTGGGGCTTAGCAGACATTTTCAGATATGGAATCAGTTCATTTTACATCTCTGCACTGGGTTGTCTATTATCCTGATGCCATCATTGCTTCCATACCGATCTTTGCTGCTTTCCTGCAGTTGTTGCACTTCTGCAATGTGCTGAGTTATTCCAGTCTGCTCAGTATGAGCACCTAGATATTTTGTAAAGTGCACATTCATTTTGTTGTTTTTAAGGCTTTACACACATCTAGTCTGAATTTAGATGCTAGTGAAATGAACTTACATTTATTTCAGGACTGCTTTTGAGGTCCTCTGTGTTGTTTGTCAGTGTTCGTTGTTGACTTTCCAGTTAAGTGAGGCAAAGGAAGGAACTGATGAATGTTTGTTTGTTCCAGACTTCGCTGAGCCATTGGTCATACCTGCATTTGGAGAAGTAGCTTCCAGTGGGGCAGCTGCTTTAGGAGCTGTAGGGTTAGATAACCAGCCTCCTGAAGAGATGGTTGCAATTATCATTTCCATGGGATTCCAAAGGAATCTGGCGATTCAGGCACTGAAGGCAACAGTGAGTTCATGGGTTATTGGTGGCACTGGGGTTTTTTTTCATGTTCTGTGCTTTGTTCTTGTGAGTGCTCAGATGCCTTGAAATGTGTGCAAAAATCCAGTTAGTGGATGGTGAGCCTGGAACTATCCTGGCAAGGTGTGGGATGCCTGACTTCTCTGGAGTGGGGAAGGTGCTTTGTGTGTTTCACTGGAATGGTAAAGTGTTGAAGGCAATGAGGAAAACATACCTGCTTTTACTACCTGTTGAAAAATAACCTGGATGCCTGGAGACTGTGTATCTGCAAGATAAGAACCTGGGGCAGTGGGTCTTAGTTGTGGGATTATTTCTTTTCCATATATCAAGCTTTGCAGAGTACTTGCTGAATGCTATTTTCCAGGGAGGTAGAGGTATCTTAAAATTTTTAAGTGGTGTAAACATGATCCTTACTCTGTTCAAAGGCAGCGTGGTATTAGAGTGTATTAAAGGCTGCTCTTCTGATTGTTTGACTGGCAGAACAATAACTTGGAGCGTGCACTGGAGTGGATCTTCAGCCACCCTGACCCTGAGGAAGACAGTGACCCTGCTTTGGACACGATGGATATGGAGAACAATGCTAATGCCAATATCCTGTCAGAGACAGGGTCAGAGGGACCCAGGATCAAAGATGGCCCTGGAAGTAAGTTCTGCTCCAGCTTAGGCCTGGCTGTCATTCTGTTGTGTCACACCCACCCCATTCATAGAGCTCCTTTCTGTTTTGAAAGTACTTATTGTGGGTTCTTTTGGACATGATCCAGACAATTTACTTGCAGTCTTATTTCTGGGGCTGAATGCAGCTCTGTGGGCCACTGAGTTCTGTGGGCTGTGTTTGCTCAGAAACTCTCTGCTTGGACTCACTGAATAACCAGAGCCCAAAGTTTCTTGCTAAGAGAGCACACAAGTCTCTCCTGGCCTAGGTGTTCTGTTGCTCTGAGATAAAAAGACAAAGAAAAGCTAGAATATTTAAATCTTCAGAGGCTGAGCAGCCTAAAGACAGCACTGCTGCTACAGACCACTGATTTCTGTCCTCCTGTGGTCTGCTGGGCAATTTGATAATCCCTTCAACCAAGTTCCTTGTTCACAATAGCACAGGTATAGTTGGTGTCCTGCATGTTTTATTTTCTTTTGGTTGAGATTTTCTGTCACACTGCTGCTAAATAAACCACAAGATGGGGCTAATGTACAGCAGGCAAAGTTGAGAAGAACCTCTTGGAGGTGTCACAGTGCTGGAGTACAAAAGCTCAGTGGTGGTGCTAAGGATGTCACAGAAAGTTTTTTGAAGCGTCTTTAGTGATGAGTTCTAATAACTGTAGTATGTTCTAAACTTCTGATCTTGAATGTAAAGGTCTAGGAAAAAAAAATTACCAGACAATTTGATTTTTGTGTCTGTGGTTGCTACTGTTATATTAGTATATATAAATATTATAAATATCAACCTTAAGTCTTTTGGAGACATGGGAAACATTGATTATGGCTAAGTTAAAAAAAACCCCAAACTTGGAATAATTATTTTTTGTGGTACTTAGCCTTTGGAAACTGAAAGAAAGACCTCTCCAGCAAAATCCAGACCCATGTTCTTACTCAATACCCTGAAAGAAGGTATCCTTTTCGTTTTAGTGGTAATTCAGGTGAACGGCATGAATGGGTGGCGATCAAGAACCAGTGCTGAGCTCTCCAGACACTTTAAGCATAGAAATTGTCCTTGTGTTAAAGGAAGAGCTGTCTTTCCTGTCCTCTCATCTGTGGGCTGCTGAAATACAAACTTCTGTGTTTTTTGATTTATAGGAGCTAAACGTATTTATAGGGGATCACACGTATAGACATAGCTAATTTGTGTGCAGAATGAACTCCCCGTTTGGCACTTTCTGTGGTGCTCTCTGTGAACTGGGACTGAATCTGCTGGTTTTTTTCCTAGCAGGGGCTGTGATCACAGCCCTGCTGTGTGTGCACAGATCTCTGTGGGTTTGATTTGGATTGGTTTGATGTTTGGCAGTGAATCTGAGCCACTAGTTAAGTTGGGAACATGCTGCAGTGTTAACAGAAACTGAGTTTGGGGATGCAGAGTCTGTGTTGGGTGTGCTTAGTTGGAAAGAACATTTCCCCTGGAGTCATCTTGCAGTGATAGCAGTGAAAGACTTAGGGTGCCATTTATATTTCTTAAAACAGGGTATGAGCTGTTTGGGTTCATCAGCCACATGGGAACATCCACGATGAGTGGCCACTATGTTTGTCACCTCAGAAAGGAAGGAAGGTGAGTGCAGCTGGGGGAGACACATGGGGTGAGCAAATGTGGGATTGACGCATCTGTACAGAGCAGGGCGTGCTCATGGCAGACAACACAGGCTGTTACCATCTGTAGGTTTCCCACCAAAAAATGAAAATTGTCACAGATGTGATGAGTCAGTTCTGATCCCACTGAAGTCTGTGGTGAAGTGTACCATTGGCTCTCCTGTGCTTGCCATTCCAAATCTCTATTCACTTTGGGGCATTGGTTCTGTATCTGGCTGAGTTTTTCTGAGCTCTTCCCAACTTCCTTGTGTTGCCATTATTTGACATTGGGAAATCCCTGATTTTCCTTCATTTGAGCTCTAACTACACATGCCTCTGCACATCCCTCCTCCTTTTCAATTCCTGACTCTGGCAGCTGGTTTGGCTGTTTCTCTGATCCTTTGTTCTCATTGCAATGCCTAATTTTAGATTTTAAATTATTTTTGAAGTTTGGGTTTGAGAAGTCCCTGATAAACTGTGGTGATTTTTATATTAATGGAATGTAATCAGTCTTGTTTTCCTTTCAGATGGGTGATCTACAACGACCTTAGAGTCTGTGCCTCAGAACGACCTCCCAAAGACCTGGGCTACGTTTATTTTTACCACAGGATACCAAGTTAGGCCTCAAATCTATCACCTGGCCTTAAGAAGCCATAAGCCTTTTTAACCTGCCCAAAAAAAAGCGTACAATAAAAATCTAAAACCAACAAAAGACCCCTTAACCCTTGGACTGCCAAAAAGCAAATGAAACCATGGGATGTTTATAGTGTATTTAAAAACAATCATTTGATGCCGCCTTAAGTGTTAGACAGAAGATTTCTATTAGGTGCTGTATAGGACATTGTTTTAAATTTATACACCTTACAGGCCATGTGGATTTCTGGTGGAGTTTGCAGCTAGTGTGTGGAGAATATGAAAGCTTCAGTGTTGAGCAAAAACGGTTCAGCCCAGCTCCTGCCTGTCCTGTCCATGCGTCCCTTGAAGACCACAAACAAATATTTGTTCTTTGGTGCCTGGGGGCTTGTGTTTTCATCCAGAGTCCAGATCATGTAGAGAAATCATTTGAAGGAAGAGGGTTTGTGGCTGTTCTTCAAAGCAGAATGTCCTTTTTCAGAGATTATTTTCAGTGCAGTGAGAAAGGTCAGCTGAAGTTGTATCTGTTGGAATTCAGTGGTACAGTATCTTGATTTGACTTTTCCAGGCTTAAGCCTAAGAGACTAATGGAGACCGGAGCAATCTCTTGTCAGTGTCCTCTACATTTTTTGCCAAAGAGAAATTTTATTTTTGCAGACATAGGTTTCTTCATCTTCACTTGAATGTTCATTTTATAGGTTCTACCAGCAGATTCAGGATTACAGATGGCTAAAAGCAGCAGACTTTCTGACTATGAAATTAAATGCACACCCTCAGGAAAGGCAAGGCTGTTATTTAAAATTTGTTTTCTTATGGAGGAGGTAAAGAAGAGTTTAATGTCCCATTATATTTATGTCAGAGAAATTTGTATCTAGACCATATTCCATCTGAAATCAACTCCCTGACAAAGTACTCGCAGTGCAATCCTGCTTTCTGCTAAAGATTACTTAAATATTGACTTTCATATCTTAGTGGGGAAAATTGCTTAGTAAGTTTTCTGATTTATTGATTTACTCCTCTCTTCCTCAGTTAAAATACCAAACCAAAACAACAACCAATAACAAAAAAAAAAACCTCAACATAATAAAACCCTCCTTGAATTGATATTTTTATTTTCTTTAAACTTGCAAATGCATCAATAAGCTGATCTCTTCAACAGAGACCTTGTAAAAGGAGTTTGATATCTCTAGCAGGGATGATGGGGTGAGTAGGCAGGGGCTGGCCTATCCTGTCTTTTTTTTGTGTGTGTTATTTAAGTGTTTTTCACAGGTGAGAATACCTATGTGGGATTTAAAATTATATTTGAAAACTCTCATTCTAAAACAATTACAATGGTGAGTGCAAAACCTTTCATGATTCCAAAAAAAGAACAAACCCAAAGGTTCACAGTGTTGGACACTGCTTAGAGGCTGCTGCTGGAGTTGCCTTGTACAATGTTACCAAGCCCTCAAAATAAATTGCAGCAGTCAAAAGAAAAAAAAAAAATATTTTTTTTTGCAGAGTGCAGGAGAGCCAGAGAAGTGTCATTGCATTTTCTCTGCTGTTAGTGCCTGTAAGTTTTAATAGCAAAATTTAGGCAGCTACACACTACGAGGAGTACTGAAATTAAACATCTGTTTATGAGAAGGGAATTTTAGTTTTTGCATTGTCTGGGGAAATATAATTTTCCCTCTGCTCATAAAGCCTCACACAGAGCCAAAAAACACTGTTGGTATTTTAATCAGGTTTTGATCTTAAAAGATTGTGAGAGAAACTCCAGTGCAATAATTTTGTAGAGTGTAAAGGTATCTAATTTCTGGGAGAGCTCCCTGCACTTAGAGCTCTTTTGGACACAGTGCAGTGTCCTGGCACATTAATGAGTGGCCCCTGTGAGGTTCAGCTGCCTGGTGCTTATTGAGCCACCAGTTCTGGATGAAATACAAACTGCCAGTAATTTCTTCGCTTCTTCCAGATTTTGGATATTTGAGGACTTCACCAGAAAGTGACAGGTTTGAAAATGGGATCAGCAAATTATGCAGTGATACATCTTCTATTTAAAGTGAAAGAGCAAAACTTCTGTATATCTGTGTGTTTCTTCATTCTGGCAGTAGAAAAAGGAGCAAAGGCCTTTTTTTCTCCCCTTCCTTTAATTTTTAATTTTTTTTTTAAATTCCCATGTATATCCAAAAGAAGTTCAACACAACAGCTTCCCTCTTGCCTCATGAACTTAAAGGGCTATTTAGAAACCACCAAGATCTGGTGATTGCTGCCTTTTTATTTAGAAATGTTGGGTAAATAAAGGTTGATTGAGTAACTCCCATGTTCGTTACCCAGCTGGAAGCATGGCTGGTCCTTGTAGGCTCAAGGATGGAGCTGGAATCTTGCAAATTTGGTGCATCCCAGAACTGTGATGGCTGTGGAGCTGCCTGGTCTCAGGAGGCACACTGGGAGGTGACAAACTGGAAATGGAGCTTGGAAGGGGAGGGCCCTTGGCTGGCTGTGGTGAGTGAATTGGAGCAGCTCAGTCCTGGAGTTCTTTTCAGTTCATCACTTTTGTGTTTTGCCTGCCCAAACCAAAGTTAGTCAGGAGTGCAGGGAGCAGTTTAAGGGTAAGGATTGCAGGTTTTCTAAAATTTAGCAGTTAAATATATGTTAGAAGTTCTTCAGTCAGGTGCTAAGGAATTACTTTATTCTCTCCAAAAACAGTGGCCTTCCCTCCTTTTTTTCCAGTGGCTGGTTAAATTATCTCCCTTTTGTGATGGGTTTTGTGTGAAGAACATCACACTGGAGGAGCAGGATGTAAACTCCTCAGCCTAATGAAGGGGAGAGGAGTTTTGGTGGGTTTGGGGATTTTTTAAACTCCAGCATTGCAGAAGCCCCACTCAAACAGACTGAACTGGAGAGATGATTGATCTGCCAGGCTGTGCCTGCTGCCATCTGAATGTGCTGAATGGTGCCAGGGCACAGCCTGGGCACACTCCTGGGTCTGGGTGCTGGGGGCTCCCTGAGCTGGGACCTTCTTGACAAAAAAGAATGGAGGAAGAAAAATCACTGTGAGCTGTTTGAGACAATCTGACCTGAGAATCACAGCAAGCCAGGACCTGTCCATAAATAATGCTCGTATTTCTCAGACTTATTTTTACTTTTTTGAATGATACATTTAGGTTAGGATATAGGAAGGGAGAAAAACTTAATAACTTTTCCTTGATTTCTTCTTCTACTCTCATTCCTAGCAGCGTGCTGGATCTGTAGACTCCTCATTCTGAGTCACAATCTCCTGTCTCCAAAACACATGTAGACACAAACTCCTATTTAATCTTCCTAGATAAAATATAATTAGGACAAAAATTAATTTATTCAGACCTGTAGTTTTAAAATAAGTGTAGATGTTTCTGAACTCCCAGTCACTTGTGACTCCACTGGGTTCAGTGCCATTACCTCTGACTGACTTTGGTGTAAGTGAAACCAACATCAGCCCAGTTCTTTGATTCAGCCAGCCTCCACCAGGTTACAGAACACATTCAGAATGTGGATGCATCCAGAGCTCACTAGATTTCTTTAGAAACCTCTCCAACTGATTCCTTTTGTTCTCCATCCTGGCAGCAGCCATTTTTATCCTCTTTGCTGTTCTCATGCATTGGAAGTCTATGCAAAATATGTAACTGGACATTTTATTGTTTTCCCTGTTGCCCTTCCTACCCTAATGGCTGAGACTGATGTCTGATTTTTACTCAGTCTTCAGTGATTTTAGTGTTGTATCCTGGAAGTGTCTGTCCTGGTTTACTTTGCACCATTCAGAGTTGTTTGCTTGAAGCACTGTTAACTTTCTGGAGAGTTTTTGTCTGAGATGAGAAAGGCTGTGAATGACGTTGTTGCAACCATTTTAAATTAAAAAGAAATATTCTCACATCTGGTGACTGTGTGGATTCTTCTTTATTCCTGTCTGAACTGAAGAGGAATAGACACAATGTGTTTTGATGCTCTCACTCTTTGTGTTCACATTTGGTGTTTTACTTAAAAAGACCCTGCACAGGGAGTAGAGAGTTTTTGAGAGTCTTGATTTCTTGTGACTCCTGGCATTTCTGTGGATTAAAAAAAAAAAAAAAGTAAAATCCCCAAGCTCTGAGTGGATATACAACATGTCAAAAAATAGAAAACAGGTTTTAAGTTAGATTGGTTTGTTTGCTTTTAACTATTAGGCCTGCTGATGTTCTTTGATCACAAGAGTTGGCAATGCTTGTGTGGAACAGTGCTGTCATTTCACTCCAAATTTCTGCTTTATCATGGTCTGTAATTCCTCATACTTAGAAATTTCTTCTGCTGCTTAGTAAAGGAGATGTCTGTCTTCTTTGTAAGGCCTTCACATAGAAATGTGACTTTTGGGACTCTGGTAGATGCAGTAGGCTGAAAAAGAGGACTGAAGGGGTGACAACTTTTTATAGGATCATGGGACCAGCAACTGGAGGAGAGGTAAGAGGTGAATCTGCTGGGCTCAGTGACACTTCTTGACATAGAAGTAGAGGGCATGTGCCATGTTGATTGATAAGAAGTGTAGAGATGGTTCAGCTTCTGAAGCCTAAACTTAATGATCTGTTTTGGTTTCTCTTCTATCACAGATGTCCTTTGTGACCATGGCAACTCAAGCCACGCTGTTCACACCCCTTGTGGCAACTGGAAGAGGTGGGAGAGTGGCTCCCTGTAGAAGCTAACCAGCTCTGTTCAGAATTTCCAGGAATTTCCTGTATAGGATTTGTGCCTGCTGGTTTTTGCAGACTGTTGGTGGGAGGCAGTTTTGGATAACTGACAAGTTCCCACCCTCTGCTCCCCCTCACTGAAGTGGGAAGCTGCATCTTTGTGTCCCTAAAGGTGTTCTACAAGCCTAACCCAAATAAGGGCAGCCCTGGTGGAAGACAAATGCTATAAAATTATTGAAAACAGTTACTGCATGACTGGCAGCTGTTTGGAGTGGGTGATTATGTTTTCAGATGTCTTTACCAGTGATTTTTGAGCAGTTTTGTGCGTGGATTTGGTACTGATGCTTTTCTCCCACTGTCTTTGGCTTTAGGACAGCAGTGCTGGGTTCCTGATCTGGAGTACATAACCAAAAGATTTTCCTCATGCTGCTTTGTCAGTGCATTTGAGCAAAAAGAACTAAACTAGCTTTAATCTCCCAGCCAAACACACCAGTGTCAAGAGCCCACAGTTAACTTCGTCCTAACCTAAGGGTTAGTGTGATTTTTTTGTCTGTTCCCTTTTGTTCCTTGGTGGAAGGTTCAGGTCAAAGCCATAGGTTTTAGCCAGTTGTTTTTCTCACAGAGCTTTCCTTCTGCAGGCAAACCATGGCTATGTGTTCTGTTTGTTTTTCTGGGGCAGCCCCCATGTCCATGGAGAGTCCTGCTTTTCCCATGGCCCTGTGCTGTCACTGTCACAGCCCCTCATTGCTTGTCAGCTTTTCTGTCCATAGCAGCACACAGGAATTTTTATCCCTCGTGTCTGTGCTTATGTTGGTGTCTCACAGCAAAAGCAGAAGTAAGAATGGCATCATCCTTGTCAGCACTTTCACCTCATCCTGTGAAGGACAGAACTGGAAAATGCTGAGAGCCAACTCCTGCGCTGGTATGTGGGAAATTGCTTGAGTAGTGATTTCAGTCATTGCATGTTGGCTTTGCTTTTCATAAAGGTTGGTTTGTGATGTTGTTACTTTTCCTCATATGGGCTGTATGTGTAAAACCCCTTGGGCCAGGCCTCAGCTGGTATAAATTCCAGTTGTAAGTATAATTGATCAGCATGTCGAAATAAAAACCAATTCTAAAACTAACTCTGCCAAACAATGAATTTAGGAAAAGTGAGAACAAAAGCATCTTCTGGACTTAATTTTTAAGCAGAGAAGCATGTTCACTTGGTAAACAATAGGATAGAATAGCTCATTGAAAAAATCCTTTCAGTTGGAGACTCAGATCCCTCCTTTTATTTTAAGTAATTGAAGTCAAGACCCTTTCAAGTTGAAAAGAGATTTTGAAATATTTGAAGCCACAGACAAAGTTTATTTTTAAAACATATTTAAAAATTGCACAGTTATAAATACAATTAATAAATACAATTTAATATGTGGAAAAGAACCCAAGGAAGGCATGCTTCCATTACAGTACAAAAATACTACATTAAGTGTGGTGCTCTGCAAATAGTCATCTATGACCTTAATAAATTTAACACATCCAGTATGCACATCATTCTTTTTTGAGGAAATAGATTATTTTAAACAGCAGTGCAGGGAAACAGCAAATTAAAGCATCAGTAAACTATAGGTCTGTGTTTAATATTATACACAGCTGATAATGCACTAAGCATACAGAGGCAGAGTTACCTGTAGAAACTGACCTTGTACCCCGTATGTTCTTACATTCAGATTCTGAACCTGGGTCAGTGTGAGCCTTTGTAAGGAATGTAAACATTCAGGTGTGGGGCTGAGCTCCCACCTGGGCAGCGCTGCCCAGCCCTGCCCTGCACATCCCCAGGGACACCAGGAGTGCAGGGAGTGCAGCAGCAGGGCTCTTCAGATGGCCCAGGTGAAAGTATCTGCCAACCCTGGAATCACTTCTTTCCTCTATGTTGGCTTAAAAATAAAGCCAAAAGAACTGATGCAAGATTGCAAAGGTTTTCAAACAGTTTACAGCATATAGAAGAAGCCACACAGAATGCCTCTCAAAACTATATCGTTTTATTTTACTCTAGATATGTTATACTCTGATATATAAAATATATTTATAAATTGTTTTATTTTTTCTGAATTTACAATAGCTTACTGATATTAAAAAGGCTATTTAAATTAAAGGTTCAGCCAGTGTCAATGGCATTCTGTAAATGTCGAAGGGGAAAAAAGATCAAAGCACATCAAGTCTTGACCATGCAAGCTTGCTCAATGGGCTGTCACATATTGCAAGCATTTGTAAAGTTACAGCATATTTTAGGAAAATTTAGATTCCTTCTCTTTACCTTACCTAATGCCTGTTACTTCGTGGGCTGAGGCTCTGAAACTTCCCATGGATTCTCTGACATGCCTGTTTTTCATTTTTCCTATGTCTGTTCAAAGTGTCAGTGATCTCTTCATCCATGGCACTCCTGTTCTCTGACTTATTTCACCAGTCCAAAAATCAGTAGAACCATAATGAAGGAATCTGATTCTAGCCTAGGTAAGGTTTGAATAGTAGATAAAACTGTATTGCATCTCCACCATTTTTTTTTCACAACGTGCAGTGCATTTTGTCTTACCATTTTTGTGAATACTTGGTATATTATTAACATTTACTACATAGATTCACTGTACAGACTGCTAAGCTGACAACACTGGTGACCAGAAATCACATTTTTTTCAACTGTGCAGGTAATTCATGCGAAAATAACTAATGTCTCATTTTGCAGATGCGTGTTTGGGCAAAAGAGATCTACAACCAATTTATGCTCTGCTCCATTTCTCACTGGCTCCAACAGACAATGATTTAGGCCTCGGGCTTTGGCTGTGCCAGTAAGGACAGCAGTTGTTATTTCTGCCATGGAGGCCCATGCTCTGTGGATGTTCCTGGGATACCTGGCTGTTGTGGGGTTGAGACTAGAGATGAAAATGTGAAAATCCAAACAACCCAGCTTCACTGTGAAATTTAGCTTTTCAGTCCTTGAGAGGGTCCTGCTCTCAGGACTAAAAAGCAGGACTAAAACATGTCTGCAAAAGCTGTTATACAGATGTCTGTTATTGATTAAACACTTGAAGCAAACATGAAACCCACAACACAAAGTGAATTCTAAGGATGGGATTTTAAAAGGGCTCTGTGTTTGGTCTAGCCTGTTCCAGATAATATTAGCAACTCAGACTGGAGTCTGGCAGGTGCACAGGACCTGTAAAATGTTCCACAGATGATCTGAATCAATAGTTTAAGAATTCCCTATGAGTGAGTCTTCTGCATGCATTCTCTAAACACATGCTCAGGTAGCATTGCTGCATGCTTGGGGTTAATATTGCATAGTGGTTACTGGTTAATGCAGTTGCATGCAATATTGTCACATGAGGTTTTGTGGCATTTGAACCTCCCCCTTGGTATTTTTACAAGTGCTGTGATTTATCAGATCATAAGAAAATACCACTAGATACAGGTATGTTTATGTGTGTGCCTAAAAGTCAAATTGGTTCTCCAAGCTGACATAAACCAGTGGCCACAAGGCTCCTGTGGTCATTCCAGCTTAAAGAGGTCAGGCAGAAATGAGCCTTTTGCCCTCATGGCAAAGCCTCACTCCCCCACCAGTCGCTGTGATTCCAGTGCCTGTTCAGCACGTGCAGTGGTACCAGAGGCAGCCCTCTCCTGGAATGCCTCCATGTGAGCTGACCATGCAAAGTGCTGAGCACTCTTGAGCTGAGCACTGACTCCAAGCTTAAAGGGTTCAGCAGCTTGATGGATGAGGCTTCTAGGTCATAACTATTCCTAAAGCTTTGCAGAGGTCAAGGACAGTCCCAAGCTGGGGTTAGGAAAACATGTTCTTTTTCTTTTCTTTTTTTTTTTTAATGCATGAAATATAAAATAGAAAAAAAAATATTCAAAAACTTGGAATCAGTTGCCTGGCAGTGATAAATCACCTCTGGAAAAAGAGAGGAGTAACAAGAAAGGGAAACAGGAGTGGGACATGGTGATACACCATTGCAGCACTCTAATTGGGCCTCACCTCATAGATGCCCTACAGCATCCTGAAATGTCTGAGTCTCTCCTCTGCTGAAATCAGTAGTTTCTGTGTGAAACTGCTTCCCTTGACCTGAGCAAGCTCGTGTTTGTGTTGCCTTCCTGCCCAGGGGAGTGGTGACCTGGCCCCTGCAGTGTGAGGCAGTGATTCCCCCTGCTCCCAGGTAGTGCCAGGAATGCTGTTTCCCATCTTCCTTCCTTGCACACCTGGGCAAGTCAGGGATGGCAGGAGGCTTTGACTTGGTTGAGCTCCCAGGGATGCTGAGAACAGGACCCAGATTTGCTGTCTCTCACTCTCAGGCTCAATCTGCTACTGTTCAGCACCTGCCTTATTTATCCCACCTCATGCTTGGTTAGAAGCACAAGTAGATGAATTTTCTATCCAGGTTGTTAATATGCTGCAGCCTCCTCACATGTTTCCTCTTGCTTTTCAGGCAAATATACAAACTTGTCCTGAATATTTAAGGAAAGCCAAGAGGGGGTCAGCTCAAAGCTGTATCTAATCGTGTCTGCTGCACTGACAGTGCTTGGCAGAGGGGGCTGCAGGAGGATGATAGAGCCCAGCATCCTAAGGAAGTGCCCAGAAGTCCCAGGAGGTGCTGGGCCTGACCTGTTAGAGTGAGGTGAGCTCAGTCTCCAGCCACTCCCCAACCAGTCCAGAGCTGTGTGAGAGGTGCCACCGTCCCCCTGTCATCTGCCCTGCTTTAGCCTCTGTCAGGGGCACATGGCTGACTGGCCATGGGCTAGCTACAGCAGCAGAGAGCAGCTGGGATCCCCCCCAAGGCTGTGCCCCTCTCTGGACAGGCTTTGTAGCCCAGGTCCTGTTCAGCAGAGCTGAGATGGGCTGGGGGCTGAGCCTGCCCTGGGAGGGCAGAGTCCAGCCTGGTCAGTTGTCTCAAGGTTACACACACAGCTCGTGCCAGTCCCATGGGTGTGACTTGTGTCAGCAGATAAATGTAGTTTTGAGCAGTGCATCCCAGGATAAACAAACAGCTCCCTACTTAGTCTGTTCTTTTTGGAGAGGCTTCAACTTGCATAAGGTTTTCCTAACGATTTCTGTGTTACTCATCCACAGGCTGGAGGAGATGTTTAGTGAACTGCCATGAGAATCCAATACCCCTTGTCATTCTGACTCTGAGAAATACTTTTTTGTTGTTGTTGTTAATTTCAAAGATACAAAAATAAAGTCCCTGAACAGCTAATTCCTCTGCGTAAGCACTGATTATCCTACAGCACAGCACAAAGGATATCCTAGAAGAACTTGTGTGATGGCAGGGCATCAAGCAAAACCTAAGCACATATGCCTTTGCTTTACAGCCTCTCCTCAAAGCTGCCTCCCTTCTCTCTTATCACTTCCCAGATTCAATTGCACTGCACCTTCTGCTCTGCCTTATCAATAAAGAGCTGTCATCACACATCGCTGTCAAAGCAAAAGAGCAAACTGTTGTCAGCAGATATGCACACAGCAGCCCACTTAGCCAAAGTGACATTCCCAGGCAGTCCCATCCTCACAGAAAGCTGCAGGAATCGGTTATGAAACACCTGGTAGATAAACAGGAATATATGTGTAAACAAGGAATTAATACAGCACTCTTAAAAAATTTTGGTAGCTGTTTCGTCATCTCTACTCAGTGCGAGAGAGTGAGGGGTAAGCCTTTTATTTTTCTAATGACAATTATTTTTATTTAACAACCTTATATGTGGATTAGATGCAGTGATTACACTGTCTTACATGGAATTTTCCTTTAAGTGGTGGCTGAAAATAACAGACAGCTGCAAGAAACTCTACGTTTGTACTGGTGAAACTGTCCAACTCCCACAGAGCATCTTTCTCTGTGATCTGTGCAGTTGGATTTCTTTTTTTATCCCTCTGAGCTGGATTTTTCTTCTAGTGTTGTTTATAGGAAATGTGCTATTTGTCCCACTTTAACACATTCCAGCAGCTACTCTGCAAATTGAATTCCTGATCACAGATCAACACATCTAATAACACTTTTTTATCTTTTGCTATTCAGGAAAAATATTTAAAATATGAAAATCACCTCGTAAAATTTTTTCTTCCTTCTTTGACTGACACATTCACCCTGAGCTAAATGTGTTTGATTGTAGCTGAATCAATCCATCCATCAGGGATTGGTACTGCCCCAACCCTGCTCCTCATTCATCCAGCCAGGGAAAATGAAGATAGTGTGTTTATACACACATTTGTAAGCAGATGCTCATACTGGTGTTATCTAAGGATTTTCTCTGGTATCAGGGAGCTCGTGGAGGCTTTTGCTGCTGTTTGCCATAACAGCAGGATCAAGCCTTGGTCTCAATCCTACAGGCATTGTATAGACCAATTTCTTCAGGGAAGAGCATTGTCTGCAGGCAGCACCTCCTACAAATATTTTTCTTCATTTGCAATGAAGATCTGCAGCTTGTTAAGTTCTGAAATGACATCATTTGCATACAACATGTATGTGCATGCACATGCATGTATATATGTAGTACCTGATGGATGCATATAATAATCTTTCTAGTTGTTAATGCAGCTTACACTGTATTTGCATTTTTAAACAAGAGAATATTAAAAACCTTCTCATTACATTTCAGGAAATTATATTTGGTCCTCTCTGCCAACAAGGCCATCCTGTACATTCCATTGTTGGTGACTAAAATAAAAGCATAGCACTATTTTACAAAAAGGAAGATTAAAGTGCACAAGTACACAGAAAGGTGCAGACCCTGCCATGAGCTCCTTCAGACTGTCCCAGATCAAGGACAGCTGGTTTGAACAGTAAAATTCCAGTGCAAATTGCCTCTTCTGCTGGCAACACCTGGCTTCCCCAAATGTACCTGGCCTCATCTCATATCCCTCCATGGACTATGTTCCCCTTGACATTGCACATGGCTTATGAACCTGCAGAACTGAGTCCAAATTAATCCAGGTACCTTTGGAAGCAAAAAATGGCTTGCCAGCTAATAAATACATTCAAAACAAAACACATCCCTTTTACATGCATCTATTTTCAGAGCTGTGTTAAAAATGGACCTTGGGAAGATTTTTCATCAACAAAACCAAAGGATGGGGAATCCCCACTGTGGGGCAAAGTGGTGTCAGCATAGTGCAATGAGCTCCTAAGCAGGTTCCTTGGATGCACTGCTTGCCATTCTAAGGTGCAATAACCATTATCTAGGTTTCTTCTTAAGATACTTTTCTTTTTACATCTGTATGTATATAGAGAGATATAGCTTGCATGGGATGAAGTCTTCAGAAATTGCTATTTCATGTAGTACAGGGCTTTGTCCAATTAGCCACAGCTCATTTCAAACCTTTGAGTTTGAATTTATTTACACTACTTTTGTGCTTTTGAACTTTCCCTTTATGAATAATGTCTGAAGGAATTCCCCTACTGATCTACAGTCATGATCTTTTGGAAAATGTGGACATTTGGGGATGAGTAATAAAAAAATTCTCTATTTCCTAAGACAATTTAATCAATTTTTGAATCCTTTTTATTACGGCTCTAGATTAAAAGCTCTTAAGAGAATGTCTAGATCACCCACATTGGCAGCTTGAAATAGTTCTGGCTGGTCCATCATAGACAAAGCAATCCGAAGTGCTGCCCAAATATTGCCTGATAGAGCAGGGTGGGGAACGTGCTGTTGATTCCTGCTTTTTCTTTGCAAACTGAGAGCAGTGAGGAAGTTGCTGACAGCCTCTCTGTAGGGAAAAAGAAAAAAGGAACAAGCAATATAATTTGCTTAACTGACTACAGGCAAACTTTCTAAGGTTCCATGCCAGGATTAAATAGACTATTTTACAATGCAAAATAATAAAATGTGTTGTTCTTCCTTGATTTTCATCAAGCAGGAGGGCGTGGCTTTGGGTAACACAAAACTCAGTCTACCTAAATATTTGGGGGATCTGTCTTCACTGCAGCAAAACTCCCCTTCATCTTCCCTGTCTCAGCCTGGCAGCTGGGACCCTGGAATATCACCTTCATTCCTGAAGAATGTTTTTGCTGCCATGAACTACTTGAAGCAGTTTAACTCAAGTTTCCCTTTAAAAGACAGGCTCTTACATTTTCTTTTACAGAGACTCTTAAGGGCAGGACTATTTTAAGAGCAAGAACAATCCCACTGATTATGAGTACTTGCACTTAGAGCTACAAAACTGCTTTTTAGTCCTTTGTAAAAGGTGATGACAACATTTTACTGAGATTATGTCGCTATAATCTGATAACTCTTTTCTTAGATACCTCCAGCTTGAATACAAATCTTCACTCGGCAGCTGTGATGCCTGACTTTTTGTTTACACATTTTTCACACTCACCTGTAGGCCCCTAGGTTGATGCAGCTAATCCCCAGGTTGTATCTGGACCTGATGAAGCCAGGTTGAATCTCCAGGGCTCGTGTGTAGGCCTCCACAGCTTCTTCACTGCGGTCCCCGTTGGCCAAGGTCGCCCCAAGGCGGTTCCATAACGTGTAGTCCTGGTGAGAAAATGACTTTTCTACTGCAGGTGTCAAAAACCAGACATAATGTCTTATTTTTGCTTGCAAAGGAAAGAGGATTGCATAAAATATTAGTATTGTATCTCAATTGACAAGGAATATGGGGTTCTGCCTCGTGATCAAAGGCAACTTTATGTATTTAATACCATTAATCAGCACACAGGTAGGAACTGGACATGCATAAATCTGCTTCTAAACAGAAGAATTATGATGTTAATTACATCTTGTAATGAACATTTCTATTTTGGGTCTTAAAATTTTAATGGCAGAAGTGGCGTGTCATTAATAATAGCCTGATCCAGACAGGAAAAAGGAAATGGTCTGTAAAGCTAAATTTAAAAAAATGGAAAAGTTTAAAATGTACCTCTGGTCGAACAGTTAAAGCAGCACTAAATGCATCTATTGCTCTGTTAAATTCTCCATTCAGGTGAAAAAGAACCCCAAGTCCTGTCTGCAGGTCAGGGTCTATCATATCACCATTCTGGTGAGCAGCCTCCAGGTACAAATCCTTTACTTCTTCAAGTAACGAGCTAGACAAGGGAGAAAAATAATTTAAAGATACATCATACAGTTACTTACAAATATTTCAATGTTGATTTCATAGCCTGAAATTAAAAACTTTGTAGTGGATTTATCAGAAGTGCTATATTTCTAAAATTTGTGAATGAGCTTCTTCATTGTGGCAAAGGTTTACTTCAGGGTGCTGTTGTAAACTCGTGTCTGAAATAAAAAAAAGTTCATCTATGAAATGAGGTCAAAGTACAGCCGTGAACCCAAGTGGAATGATATGAAGGTTTATTAAAACTATTCAAATTAGATGAGTTTCTCAGACATAAAACAGCTCTTTACTTGCAAAAATAGTATTTTTAAGAGGCATAGATGAGAGACCAGCCAAGACCTTGAAGAAAGTTCCCAAAACATAAGACTTCTGTGCCCACTGTAACTTCTTAAAATCTTTGCACTGACAGCACCAGATGTCAGTAGGATGAAGCCAAAGTAGAATAACACACTTAGCAATTAAGCAGAACCTGCATATTTTATTTTTGCTCATATGAAATTATCTTGTCAACCCAGGACTTGTAAGTGATGAGGGTAAAACATAAGGCCTGTCTTCAAAATGACAAGCAGTGAGCTAGCCTGAGTTGTTTGGTTCTCTAAAGCATGTTTATGCCCTTAATGACTTTATTCTGCATCTCACAGTCCAGAGGTACTTGTTTATTGTCCTCATGAAATCATGATGAAGGCCTGCCAAATCATGATATTTTTGTTATTTACGATGGCCAAGATAAATCAAATGGCTGTGTTGTCTCTTGGTTAGAACCACGACAGCTTTTAAACAAGCAGGGGCAACCTCCCAGTATTCTCAGAGAACTCATGTTGCACTGCAGAATGGCTCATTCCTGGATTGTGCTGGGCTGGGCCATGGGAAAACAGCAGGAACAGTGAACAGCAGGAAACACACACACGTGGAGCTGGATAAAGGCTTAGCATGGATGTGGAAGCAGCTGAAGGATGAGGGTGCAGGATGTGGGAATAGAAAGGCAGGAGACAGGGATGGAGGAAAGTGATGGGAGTTGAGGAGATACATCCTTTTAAGCTGTTTTTTTTTTTCTTTTTTTTTTTTTTGGGTTTTTTTTTTAATTTCCAGGGATGGCATAAAAGATAAAGCTTTCAGCCATTAAATCAAATGTTCTCTGTTGGCTTCCCTCTCCTGCTATTAGAGAGATGTTCTTCCATCACAGAGAACAGGCTGGACTTCTAGAGAGCACAGGGACACAGGGCTATCATTAGTATTTCCACTGTGAGGATTTCCAGTGCAATTACCTTTCATCTGCTGTCTTAGACATCCTCCTGGTAAGTGCTGGGGACCCTTTTTTGCTTCTCACAATATACTTGTATTTTGGATTTTGCTTTATCCAGTTTCTCAGGGATTGATAGGCTTCTTGTTGATGGCCAGTGTTGGTATAACTCACAGCCAGGGCCATCAGAGCTTTCAGGTTGTTTGGCTGCAGTTCCAAGCACCTAGGAAGAAAATAAAAAATATATTGAGATATTTCTGCAGCCAAGCACAATGCTTGAATTGTTCCAAAGTAATCCATGTGAAGAAAATCACAATCATCACTGTGGCTGTTTTGAAAACTGGGGATAAGCAAGCTCCTAAATCAGGCAACCCCTTGGATTTTATCCAGGTAAGCTAATAAGGGACATATAAACAAGTTTGAGTATCCTTAGGTGAAATAACTTCCTGGTTATCAGTGCTGATTCAGTTGAATATTGCTTCAAAAAGAAACATAAAAAAAATTACAGAAAGATAATAATAATGATCATGTTTTGGAGCTCACATTTTATGTACAAGAATTCTGTGATCTTCACATCTCCATTAACCTAAAACTGTTGGCAGTTTAGCATTCAGCAGCTGAAGGGAGCTCACTCCAATTAAGAAAACCTCTTCATTAAAGGACAGACTACAGAAAATATGCCAAGTGGCTGGAATGTAAAAAAGGCACTTCATTTGCATTAGGCCTAACTAATTTTTATTAGGCAATGTAACTTTTCTTCATGTACATAAATTACTCCATGAAATATTTCACATACTTAATAAAACAGAAATATTAATCACTAGTCATCCCTCTGAAGCCACTGGGAGTTTCTATAGCTGTGTCAATGCTCTACTCTGCTTCTCATTCCAAGGTAGGAATGGCATTAAATATCCCCAGGTCTCCATTACCCAACACTCATCTGAGCCCAGATTTAGGACTGATCTCCCTCTACCTTTGGAGGGCCACGATGGCTGCCTGCTCATTTTCATTTTCTGCCTGTGTTATACCCAGGAACTGCCAGGCCTGCAAAAATAATCATCATTTAGTTTGTTACATATATTCAACTGCAAACAGAGTTAAAACAATATCACTGTTAAACACAGGGGTGAGGAAAAGCAGCAGATGTGTCCAGCACTAACCACAGATTTTTCTACAGTGTGCACACCAACAGCCCCAGTCAATGCAGTCCTGAACATCTTTGGGCCTAATAAATATTTATAGTCAATGAATTCATGGGTATTCTGTCAGTGTATAATCACATACTGATTTCTTAAATTTTAGTTACTGTACATTTTAAATTTTGCTACAATTTTATGGAAAATAGAGAAGAACAATTATTTAATTGTATATTATATATAGGGGCTATTGTATAGATATAATATGTATATTATATATTAGGGGGTTCTAGGGAGCTTGGGATTCTCCAATTTTTTAAAGTAATTTAATTTAATTAATTTTAAGGTAGGAGAAGATTCAAAGAGGCCTAGATACAGCATAAATATTTTTAATATTTCACAAAAACCAGACTTTAAATATAAACTAGTTGAAAACAGCAACAACATGGAAGAAATTTCTATAACTTTAAAATTTTTTTCAACAGTCTTATTAAATCAAAAAATATTCATCTTTTTGATAGCAGTGTTTACAAGACAGTTTGAAAATACTAGGATGTGAAGGGAAGGTTTGAAATACTTCAAACAACGATATTTCAGAACCACATTCTCATCCTGTGAAGAACTCATTGTTATCTGTTTAAAGGCACCCACTAATTCCTAACCCTTGGAATCCAATGTTTCAGTCAGCCATGCCTGGCAGAGGTTTGAGCCCAGAAATCATTCCCTCGTTCCATGCTACAGGGAGTTCCCTTTTCCTTTGCCAGACATGCACAGCAGTGAATACCTCAGCATCGTTGGGCTCTTGGAGAATTGCAGCCTCCAGGTATAGGATTGTAACAGGCAGGTCACCTTCTTTCATTTTTTTCAGTCCTTCCTCAAAAGCACCAGGCCAGTCTTTGAAGGGATTGTCAGTGTGGAAATAATAACCCTGGAGCAGAGATAATGGACCCGTGATGAATGACAAGCTGCAGGGAATGACGAGTGTAAAAATGCAATGACTCACTGTTTTCCAAATGGGTGCAAACAACCTTTGCTCCGTGGAAATGGCACCAGCTTCCCCCGTGGAATTTCAATGACAAAAAGTGCAAAAAGTCACATCACCGGGCATTTCTGTATTTTTACTTTAGCTCTGGAGTTACACCTACTGGTACCTGCGCTGGGCTCTCCATCAAAGGAAATGTCACCAACTCCCAGTGCCTGGGGAGGAGCAGAGCTGAAGCTCTGAGCCCAGGACATCCAGTGTGGTGGTAAAGAAACACCAAACAGCCGAGTCCCTGCAGTGCTCACAACCCCACAGCTGCTCAGTTCCAACCCTGAAATCCTCAATTAACCTTCCAGATGCTGAACAGTGCTGCAAGCACCTGAGTTTATTTTAGAGTTTATTTTAGTATTCCTTTAAGTGTTGCCTTTTTCTCTTGTCACTGCAGTGTAAAGGGCGTGTGGTAATATCAGCTACATAATAGAAATCAAATTAAATACGGAGTGGAAGGAATGAAGAAAAGAGATGGAATCACCATCATTTCTATCCTCAACAGTGTTTGAATGGGCCAGCCCAGGTCTTTTTATTTGGTGCTTTTCATTAAGTGCTTGTCTTCCAAAGTGCAAAACTGCTCCAGCAGTTGCTCTGTGATTCTTTCAGCTGAATTTAGTCTGTGTGCAAGCCTAAACCTATTCTCCCTGTGGCAAGGACTTCTAAACCTGCCCCACCCACAAGCAATTAAAGAGGATGAGCTCTTTGGGGTAAAATTAAAATTCCATGGCCAAAGAGTTCCCTTTGATTCCCTGGAAGAGCTGAGGCTCATCTCAAAGGTGCACAGGGGGGATGCACTGCAATAAAAAAACCTGGTGTCACCTTCTCGATGGTTGAGATGGTGACTTGCCCTGGTGCTTCCTGGTTCTCTGAAATCCAGTTTCTGCGAGCCATTTCTTCCCATTCTGCTTGCATTTTGTCCCAAAACTCTGTGTCAGACTAGAAGAAAAGGAGGAAAAGAGAAAATGAACAACAAAACTTTAAAAGAAATGTTTTTGGTTTTTTAAAAAATCTTTTTAATTTCTTTCTACCAGTGGTCTCAGTGTCAGTTTTGCTGAGCAATATTAGTTCTACTAATAATCACATGGATTGAAATGCTACAGCTTCTGTTAGAAATTCCATATAATTAAATCTCATCTCTTATATTAGAATGCAATATGTCAACAAAAAAGTCTTTATCTCAGAGGCAGCGTATGTCCTGTTTGAAGCAGGATTTGCAGCAGCTTACACTGCATCTTATTGATGCTAACAGCAAATTGTTACATAAAATTTGAAGGCAATCAATGCTGTAAGTCCCTAGACAAAGAAAAGAAAGGAAAAAAAAAAGAAAAATCAACTAAGTGCATATGCAAAAGAATAACAATAGATAAAACAGTTTGAAAGAGAGCAAGCATTTCTAACTTTGGTATATTCAGCATAATTTTCAGCTATGAGAAAGAGAAATGCCAAGCTTAGACAGAGGGTTTTTGTGTAAGGACTGCAATACAAATTGGGCTTTTTGACATAGTGGAGAAATCTTAATACTGCATTGTATGCTCTGCTAGTGAGAGGAATCTACAAGGGATTATAGAATCACACAGTAAGATTACTATTCAGCTCAGAGATGAGGGAAAAATGCACATACAAGGGAAAGAGAAATTATGAAAAACAGATGAGATTTAGGATGACGAATGAGATTAGCAACAACCAGAAGGAGGGAACAACTGTGGCTACTAGAAAATGATGCCAAGAAATAGAAATAGAATTATAGGAGAGAAGCCAAATTAAGGTGCTACTTTTCCAGCCTCCACACACTAGTCATGGGACTCTGCAAAGGAGATCCATAGCAGAGTATTTGCAGAGCACTAAGAGTCTTTCCAAAATTCTCCAGTTCCTACAAGGACATGGTCAGTGTTTCAGTGAGCACACAGCACTGGGGGCAGAGTTTCTCAGCTTATTCACATCACAGAAAACAGCACAAATAAATCTACTGAGATTAAGACAGAACCATTTGAGAGTGATTTGATTAATTAATTTTAATTAATTGAAAATTAATTGAATGTTTTATGAACTGGTCCAGATAGTTTTGTGTGAGTCTTTGTTATAAGGCTGACAACTTTGGTGCAGCTCCACAGCCAGGCATGATTGGAAAAATTTAGCTTAGACTATGATTGCATGGTTTGCTGCAGCCCTGCTTAGGTGCTGGGGAAAGGAAAGCATACTGCCCTCCATTCAGGAAGAAATTCAGGATTGTATGAACTCAGTCTTCTGTCCAGGATTGTCTGAATCATGCAGTTACTGGATCTGTGAAGGTATCTGCTATGTTACGCCATGAAAAAGGAAATAAATTGGGAAATCTTGGAGAGATTTCACTCCAGGTAGTAGCAGTGACCTCTCTGTTACACCACTTCTGATTTTGCTCTCATTCCGGACTTGAAGAAAATACTTTCATATAAAGAGTTGTGAGCTTGTACTGAAATGCTTATTTAGGGTCTGAAAAGGCTGGGACAATGAATCTTTAACTCTTAGCAGCCAAAACCAGAGGCAATTGAATCCCCAAAAAGATCCTTTTCAACAGATGCCTCCATCAACTGCTTCTCATTCAGCACAAATCTGCCCAGCACTGAAATAAAAGTTATGTGATCATGTTTTAACTAGCAGTAATTTTGAGATTCAGCATGAGGTAAAAATGTGGAAATTTCCCTTTCCTTCAGATTAAAATAAATAAAACTACTGAAAACTAATTAGTGATGGCCCTATTTAGCCAGATTAATTTATAGAAACAATCATATATATGTATGATATTTATATTAGAATTTTTGCTTGCATTTTTCCCACAAAAATTCCTTATGAATACATGGTATGGAAACATCAAATCATATTTCTGCAGATAGTAAGCAAGTGGATTTTGGTCTTAAATTCAAATTCTGCTTTTTAATTATATATTTATGATTCTCACAGAAGTTCACTGTGTTTACACTCCACGTAAAAAGCCAGTGAATTCCTGTGCACTCAAGTAGCCACCCTGAATGTCCATTTGCAGAGTCCAAGGAGGGAGGACAATGCAATGAGACCAGCTTTGCTGTAATCTCCCTCAGCTCATCCTACACTAGCTGGACACAGGACCCAGAGTGGTTTTGCAGTGATCAGGGAAGGTTTGGGCCAGGCTGCAGAATTCTGAGGATGTTCAGCACGAGAGGTTTCTGATAGCAAAGCTGCCCTGAGCACCTGGACCAGGCTCTGACCCAATGGTGGTACCAATGTCAACAGCACAGCAGTTCAGTGTTCTCGAGGAAGAGAATTATAAATATTACACACATTTAAATATTGTAAATATTACAGTCTTTGCTGAAGGCCTAAGTCTATTTCAGCTGCCATTAGCAGAAATTTTTTCACTGACTTCAGTGGCAGGAGGGTTAAATTAATATTGAGCCTTTCTGAAAACCTGGCTTTGGATCACGGCTCCTTGGGCTAATTTTAGCTCTATTTGCTACACCAGCAGTGCCTATTAACCTAATTTCAATATTTTTGCCACATTAAGGCTGGTGAAATACTTTGATAAACCAAAAGTTTTCAGCCCAGCTGAACACATTTAACACATTCTCAGATCATCTGTAGCAGTTAAGAGGAATGACAACCAGGAAAAATGTTCATACCATCTGACTTCTTCCAAGCAGAAAATTCTGCATTTTGTCAAAGAGGCTATTTTTATCCTTAGTATTTAAAGATATGCTCAGCCAGTTAAACAAATGGGAGGCAAAATATTCCTAGGCTCTTTATCTCCTATGATCCAATGAAAGGGGGCAGGGGAAGTATTTATAAATTTACCTGTTGTCATAACTTCTAGAATTTTGCCTGTTCTGTATTGCCAAAAATTAATTTGAAACATTCCTCACTGACCTATGCATAAGCAAGGTTCTGTCACTGTTCTCTGAATTACTGCATTACCATACTCTTTGATGTGAAAAACACAGTAAATTAAACCTGTGTACTTAACTAGGTAAGATTTCCTTGGCTGATATCTTCTTGAAACAAAATCTGAAAATTTTACTGAAATTTACTGATGAAAAATGTTTATCAAGGCAAAGATTCCCACTGTGTTTGGAAAGAGTATAAAATAAAATGCATCTGAATGACTCAGGTTCCTGGTTCCTAAGTTAACATATGGTTTGGCCAGTTTTAGGCCCATCCAAAGAAATGTCTAAATAGTGAGACAGGAATATTGTAGGTGCAGAAAGGATCCAAGCAGTACTCATGGGAACCACAAAACTAATGGTCCTGGAAGATATTTTCCTAGGCTAGAACAAATTAATCCCATCTTTTTCCTTCTATTGTCACATAATTTAGCTGTAATGTGCTCTGATGCTTCAAAGCAGTACATTATACAGCAGATGGTTCATGTGACATTGTGTTGTAAATAAAATGATGCTGGGAAGGACAGCTCAAAATTTCTTGTGCATAAGCTCACAAAACAGTGTGGCATCTGCAGTTTAATCAGAGAAATGTGGAATAAGAAAATAACAAAACAGGTTTTTTTCCATCTCTGAGACTGCTCAATTAGAAGTTTTTGCACCTTCTTGCTTTTATTTTATTTATTTTAACTCATCACCAGTAGGATGGTGGTTGATGAAACAAATGTTTGAATGGACTATAAGTACAGGATTGATCTCAATCCCCATCCTGGTATTTTTTAAAAATTCAAAAGTACAAATTTTTGGTGAAACAGAGCTAATTTTCAGAAAGCTTGTGTTAAAACATAGTTCTTATAGCACTTAGAAAATATTGAGACAAAAAATCATGAGGCAAAAATCAACTCCAATTTCCAGATTAACAGAAAAGGTAGCAAGGTCTGCAAGCACCCAAAGACTGCAAGGGAATCTGGACCCTCTCTAATAAAAAAGCTATTTTATTCACCACTTTATTCTTAAAAGATTCCCCAATGGCATAGACATCTTTAAACCTTCTTAAGAAAGAATTACCTCACAAATCTTCATTAATCTCAAAGTTTGACATCTTAAAACCATTCCCAAAGCGCTGAGGTGAATGCTGGGTGGAGGATAAAGTTTGGTGTCTTCATTTACTGAATTGTTAATTAATTCTTTTCAAACTAGGCCACCAAGAACCTGAGACTTACTTCCTTTTCTTGATCAGTTTTCTGGCTAATCTTTCTACTTGGAGCTTTCCCAAAACCAAAGAATATTACAGAAACACCCAAAGCCTAAAAGATGAATTTTTGACCTGTATCTATTCTCTGCTTAAGAAAGCACTAATCTTTCTGAGATGGGCTCCAATTTATTTCAATCACTCCAGGTTTCTTACTACTTCATTTTAGCTAGGATGAAAATTCAGCTCTTTTCATATGCAAATGAAAATAACTGCTCTGTAAGGTCTTGAAGAATCCTTTCCTTTACATTTTAACTACCTGGCCCAAGGTTCTATTTTAAACAGAAAGAATAACTTAAAGCTGCCAGCTATAGCTGGGGAAACATTTAATTTATTCTTTTTAAGAGCCATTTTGGAAAGTATTTTCAAGTATTTTAACAACCTGTCTCTGTTACCTCAAAATGACCTTTTAGTCTGTAGGGTTTTGGTTTTTTTTTTTTTTTTAACAATATATTCTCCTCCTTACTTTACTCTGCACAGTAATTCAATAATGTCTTGTAATCTGTTGTTGGACTCAACTCATTTTTCTTTCTGCTGAGTGTCTGGAGACTCCCCATCACACAAGTTCCTGGCAGTTGCAGGAGAACTGACATCAGCTGCTCAACCACCAGCACTGAGATGTTCAACATGAGATTTCCTGTGCTGCCTGCCCAGGTCAGAGCACAGCACTTCCCACCCTGAGGATCAGCCTGCCCTGCAAGTGGGAACATCTGAAGCATTTCAAGCAGAGGCAATTTGAAAGCAAGTTCCCTCCTTTCCTGCCAGGAGCGAATGTGTGTCATGTGTGACACCAGAAACATCTCCTCTGCCCCAGCAGAAGTTGTTTATGAAAGAATTTCTTTGATCTGGAAAGAAAAAATGCCTTTGGTGCTTGGTTTGTGAAAAAGCTAATTTACTGTTTTTGTCCATTTTAGCCTTGTATGCTGAGACTAGATTTTTTTGTGTGTGTGCAATAAAATCCCAAGAAACCATGGTAGCAACCCTGCATCTTATCATAGCATATAATGGAAAAAAACCCCTACAAATCAGACTAATTATTTCAATAAGAAATTCTCTTTCTAGCTAGAAGCCAGTATCAGACTTAGGCATAGTTTTCTTTCTCATCAGGCAATATTGATCTAGAATAGTTCAACTGTCAACACTGGCATTAGTATGGTACAGAACTTGAGTTAGAAGAGTATTAAAATACATGACTAAAATTTAAATCTAAACTCAAACATCCCTAAAGTGTTCTAGATGGTTTTGAGACTAATGAGCCTGCAGTGCTAAAAATGCTAAAAATAACCAGTTTTGAGGAACTAGTTTCACAGCTTCATCCTCTGCACCCTAAGAACTCATTTCAGTGGCTGTTACATAATTTAGCCTGAAATTCTGTCCTTGCTGGAATGGAGCTGTCTTGGCTCTTCGTGGTGATGGGATTTTGAAGGGTTGCGCATGGAACCCCTAAGAAGATAATGATTCTCCAGTGCTTATATCTAATTTTTTTTGTGGAGTTCTGCTAAAAAACCTGTGTTCTACTTTGTGTCTAGACAGGGTCAATTTGGACTAGTGATATAGGACAACACTCAAGAGATGCTTTAGATGTTGGAAATGTAGAAATCAGTGAAAAAAACCCCAGAAGTGCAATAGAGAAATATCCAAATACTTCTGTCTTTTCAAACCACATAGATTTACCAGGAAACAAGAATACACACAATTGCTGGGAGAAATGTTTTCCTCTTTTACTTGTGGTTTGGAATTAGCTACGTTTAGGGGGCATTTACCCGTTTGCTCTAGCAATAAAAATCCAGCTTAAAAACTTGGTTTTCTCTAATTTTTTTTTATAGTTAAGTGTTATGAATTTCCTTTTTTTTTTTTTAAAGAGACAAGCTGCTATTTTAAATGAATAGCTCAATGAATTGTACATTTTCTGTGTTTTAAATAATCCAATTCCAACTCTCTCCACTGCTTATGCTGCAGACAAAAAAGAAATCTGTAGAACATCAGCTGAAAATGAAAGTAGAAAATTAAATAATACCTCAACAGCTGCCTTTGCTCTTTCAAATTCCTCCTCCAAGGAGTGATTTCTGGAGAGAAGAGGTGTTCCCCAACGCTGCTCCTTACTTGACCGTGCCTAAAAAATAAAATAAATCAGAAAGGGATGATAGACCCTCTGTCACACTTCTGAGTTATTTCCTTAATTGCCTAGAGCCTCAAATGGCCTTTTTCTTGGGGAAAACTACTTGTTTCCCTGCATGAATTCCTCTGAATTCTCTTATGCTGTAGCAGACACCATTTCTCATGGGAAGCAGAGTAATTTATCTTTTCCAGACTTTTCACTCAAGATGTGTGAAAGATAAAGAGACACATGAGAAAAGGCAATGCAAGTGTTGGACTACAAAAGGAGAGAGCTGACTATATTGTATGAGACTTTTACCTTCCTTGTTCCTCCTGCATTATGACTGTGGCTGTGCTTTCCACTGACTATAAGCCAGGAAGAAAATATTTTATTTCTTGCAGATTTTGTGTTTTTCTTTCAGGTTTTCTTTTGGGATCACATTGGAGAGCCAGCTTTGCCCTGGATACGACTAGAA
This sequence comes from Chloebia gouldiae, assembly GCA_003676055.1. NCBI lineage: Eukaryota > Metazoa > Chordata > Aves > Passeriformes > Passeridae > Chloebia > Chloebia gouldiae. The sequence continues at coordinate 4,311,988 of QUSF01000026.1, forward strand.
GGGCAAATCCTTTTCACAATCAGCATCTCTCTTATGTACCATACTATTGGTCCATCCCACGGGAAGCACATAATAATGGGATTTTTTTTTTACAAAACACACTGTACAAAACCAAACAATATTTAAGCATGGCAGAAAAAGCACAAAGTGGCCTAATCTTGCTAAACAAGTCTCTGACTGCTAATCCCTTCCCTAGTGTTTGTCAAGAGGTTAAACTCATTAGTTACTTGTGTGCCCGTGCTTCCAAGTGCATTAATTTCCCTGATTGTATTTCTGATGACTGTACTTGTAACATTAAATTTATGTGAACCATGCTGCTAAAAGACTAACTTTGATCACATCAGACTCATTGGGCTGTCACTGCAAACACTGGAATGGGCTCTGCTGGGATGGAACATCTGACACTCATATATGTCACATGTGATGTATGGTCAAACACATTTCTCTGTTGTACACACATGGCTTTTTTCCTAGAAATATGACATTCATTTGTCAAATGAGCTCCAAGTTTCCTGTTTTGTTCCTGAGGCTTTGGTCTCTCAGTTAGTGAAATGCACACTGAGTGGATGGAACACACGAGGTAAGAGAACAAGGATACAGCACAATTGCTGTGAGAAGCTGGTGGTGGGGGTGGGCTCTGTGAGTGTTCTCCTGTGCTGGCCTCTGCACCTGGCTCTGACAGGAGACTCAGAGTGTGAGGGAATGTCCACACTGAGGATCAGCCGCTCCTGCTTTCACATCTTCTACCTCTAGCCCATGTTTGGAAAATACTGTTTTCATTTGTTGAGGCCAAGAAGAGAATTGAGGTTATCATTGGAAACAAACCAAAACCCATTCCTATACATAAAACAGTTCTTTTACTGATTTATAGAATTTAGGGCAGAAGAGATAACTGGTTCAGATCATTCAGTTGTCTGTGTATCACATGATGGCATTTGTTACTTAACACCCATGGAATCAAAATTACATTCTTCAGAGAATAAACTGAGGTTGTCTGGAATAAATGTCTTAGAGGAAGCTGCTTGAGTTTAATTTTAAGTTATCAAGAGACCTTAATGTCATCGCTTTGTTTTCCATTTGTTTAACTGCCCTCCCTGTTTCTCTTATTAATTTTAATTTCAGTTTCCCTCTATTACTTCTTTTTTTTTATACTTTTTAATACTCTTTATTTTCTCTGTAGAAAGATACTGATGATTTTCATCAGGTTTTAGTAATATAGACATTTAATAATATAAAGGCATCGAAATATTAAATATTTTCAATATGAAACATTCAGATTTTAACCTTTTTGTGTCACTTTTACTCTCCCCCTTAGTTTTCTATAGCCATACAGACAATCAAAATGAACCCTTTATTCCAGCACCTGTCTTGCTGCTTCTCTGTGCAGAAACCAGGTGATCTCCTGTCTCCCACTAATTGTGTTTGCTTCTACAGACTCCTCTTCCCCCAGTACTGCACAGGGAACACTCCTGTTGTTTCAAACTGCCACAAAGCACAGTGGTGTAAGCAGAGCCCATGTTTTGCTCTGAAATGTGTGATTTTCTAAGGGACTGCATTGCAATATGTATTTATACAGTCGCCTTGCTCACCAGCTTCTTTTTACATATCTCTTCTTTTCTTTTTTCTTTTTTTTTTTTTATTATTCCACTGTTGCATCATATGGAAATACTCTGAGGGATTTGCTTGCATGTTTATTTCATTCTTCAAACAATGAAGAACATTGTTTGTCTTTGGAATCCCAGAACAATCCCTATGTCATTACACTTCCTAGTAAATAACTACTGCTCCTTAGACCTCAGGTTGGCCGGTTTTAATCTGTTTAACAACTGCTTTATTCACATTGTGTTGTGCCAATTTTACAATCAGAATATGGCATATTAATTCAGAACTCTTGTAGAATATCAGACATCAACATTTATCAACTCGACCTGTAATCTGATCAAAGAATTAAATTTGTTTTTCTTGACACAGGACTCTGTTGATAGGCTCTAATTATGTTCCTGGCCTTTTCATTATTTATGACTTGGCTCCTGCAAACAGCTTGATTACTTCTGCTTTTTACCCATTTGTTTCCAGTGACTGCCATTCCTTGGGTCAAGGACAGTGCTTAAGTGAGGATGTTCAGACTGAGCTGTACTGCAGAAAGGCAGAGTGAGCTTCTAAGGGCAGCACAGAGGTGAGGGGGCAGAGGACAAGAAGCAAGGAGGTCCCCTCCTCTGCCAGTGACACTTTGTCCCCACATCATCCCCACAGAAACAGACTTTCCCCTCCATTCAATGAACATTAACAAAAGCCACATCAGCTGCATTTGCACATAGGGCAGAGCTGTCCTGTGGGCGGTGACACCCAGAAATGAAGAGCCTCTTGTAAAACCCCAAATTTGCTGCTTTTTGCTGGTGCAGGGAGAGGGGATGGGAGTGGAGGGGCAGCCCTGGAGAGCTCCACAGCTTCAGCAGGTGCTGGGGTGGGGCTCTGCAGCTGCCAGGCTGTGCCCAGGGCTGGACACTGCACAGGAGGTTTGATATTCTCCCCTCGACAGTGCAGGTGCTGGAGCTGATCATGGCTTCTGTGTTCAGGGACAAACCCTTCCATTCCAATGCATTTGCACTCACTTTCCTGCACTTGTATTCTCCTTATGTGCTTAAACTGTTGGTGAGAGGCTTAAATTATCCTAATTTTGATCGTCTTCAAACAATGAACTACATCTGCCCCTTGTAACTCTTCATTTCCTTCGAGTAAGTGGCACATCCAAGGGAAGTTAGTGCCATTGGTTTTTCTGTAATGATTTGGGAGAAGTGGGGAATTAATTTCACAGTCTAAATACTCTTGCCTCATACTGGAGATTTTTAAGTTTTACAAGATTTTCACTATACCTTTGTCTAAGAGCACTGACATATTAGAATTAGGTACAGATTTTTAGCATGTCAGGGGTTTTGTATACTCTGTGAGCAATGAAATATTTAAAATGCCCAGGAAAATATTTATTTAAAAAGTTAAAACATGAGCAGACTTTATGCAGAGAAAATGGAACATATTATCTTCCTCTATAGTTTATAATTTTAAGATTAAAATAACCCTTCAAAATCCCCCCCCCCCATCCCCCAGACACTGTAGGACATCTCAGTACCAGTAAAAGCATAAGAAGGAACTTTTCAGAATGGCAGATAAAAGAAAGAACAAGGATACTTTGGGCCAGTGCAGTTTAAGTGTTAATAATATGTAAAATATGATGTGAGTAAATGCTGAGAAGCAAGACAGCCACATCCAGTGACAGCCACCAATGACCACTGCCCATTACAGCCTTCACATTTCTCCCTTGTAGCTCAAAGCTTGTCTTTTGGAATTTGTATTGGCAAAAGTGCTGGTAAATAAAGGATTTTGTTAAGAAGATTGCATAATTTTAATGAAAATATGACCTAGTTACTTGGCATTTCACTCTGAGGAGTTAAATCTAACATGTCAAAGATGAGTGATGAGGTGATTGCGAAACTGCTGATGGAAAACTGCAACAAGTTTGACAAGATGAAATCTTTAGGGTATGGCAGAATGTGTTGCATTTGCAAAGGCTACCTTTAAATGAGATAGACAAGACCTAGAGAGGACAAAGTATGGAAAACATATGCTTTGATAAAGGCCCTAATGTGATTTCTTTTGCAAGCAGATTAAGAACTCGGTCAAGACAGATGAGCCTGAGTGTTGGGAGCTGACAACTCTGACAGTCCAAGTACGAGCATGATGAAGGAGGCAGCGAACAAAACCACATTTCTGAGAAACCTACCTAGCATGAGAACACAATCTCACTTCAGGTCATTTCTGTGCATTAATAATTACCAGTTTAACACTTGGTTGCTCAAATGGACGACGGGTTTGAAACAAGCAGGTTACGACAAACCACAACAAAACATGAAATGTACCAAGACAACAGATAAGAAATCTAGTCTCTGCCTTTTTTTTCTCAAGCTGGCTTATTCAACTTCATGATTTTTTTTTTTATTTTGAAGTAATAGTCATTTTAAAAAACATTATGGAGCCTCAACTGACTGAATTTAAACTGAGTGAAAAAATGTGGATTTTTGCATCTGCAGTTATTTTAGTGGAAGAGAAAAAGGAAATCGACCATATAGACCAAGTAGAAATACACTGCACTTGCAATTGCTTTTACAGAAAGCCCCAGCATTTAAATCCTGTCACTGTCTATTGGCTTACACACATCTTGGTTGAGCACAAATGTCCTGGAATTTGGATCTGCTGGGCTGAGGAGCAGCTTCCTAAAAGAGGGTCAGAGGTGCTTCAATATGAGCTCAAAGCACATGAGAACACACCATCCATTTCAAGTGGATGGCATTGTGTAATAGTATTTTCCATTACTAAGATGTACAAATCTATTGCAGAGAAAGGCAAGATATCATGCATCACAACTAGTGTGAGGCTTTCCAGAGGGGAAAAAACCCTGCTTGTAATGTAGGGATGGCAGTGAAGTAAAGAACATGTTTTTGCCTAAGAAAAACCCAAAAGTGGATCTGATAACTGGGTTCTGTTTCTAGTTTCTGGAAAAAAAAATAAAAAAGGTATATAATCTCAGGATATACATTTGGCAAGTAGAATCTCATTTTTTCATTTTCAAATGAGGCAATTATTTTTCATTAATTTCCAGATTTTCTATCTGACAGAAGGTTTTTGAAATCCAAGACTAAAAATAGCTGTGGGAGGTGGGAAAATTATTTTTAGCTAAAAGCTAATCCACCAGAAAACTCTCTCTTTCCCTTTCCAGTGGCAATGGTGAAATCTTCCAGTTAAAAAGTAAGAAGCAGCAAAAAAGGTGTGTGAACAACCTGATCTATCAGAATACATATATAAATGTGTTTGTATATATCTGTACCTGTGTGTGCATACATACATGCAACCCTCAGTAATCATTTCCAACAAGACCTGTCCAAGACACAATACAACAGTGGAATTGGGCAAATCTACAAACCTTTAGCCCAGAGCCCTCCGTATTAGAGTTCCTTTTCCAGCAGGAAAAAGTCCTGTGACCACACTGCTCCCCCACCTGTGGAGATAAACTGCTAATGAGCATTGCTGTAACCATTGCTTCCTGTTTTCCTCAGCAATTTCCCACTTCTGGGGCTCCTGCCTGACCAAGAGACCTAAAGGATAGAATTTAACATGGGCAGGGAACCACTGCAAGTCTGAATTTCAGAACTGGGGAGAGGGAAAAAAGACGGTGCTGTAAAGTGTAGTTTGAAGATTTTCCCTCTGGACAGGAATACCTCTGTTCAGTATTAAACTCTGAATGTTTCAGGTGCTGACATATTCCATTTCATAACCTGTTCATTTCAGAGGTGTGTGAAGATATTTTCCCTGATGATCCTGAAAATATCCCTTGAACAGTTCTCCCAGGATGTCAGTGATTAGCCAGTGGGAAGTCACTCCTTGCCTTTTTATGGTTAATAAACCTACCAAATCCTCTTACCTGTATTGCAGGTGCAAGTTCTAATTCTGATGCTGAATCAGAGTCCAAGGCACTCTTGACATTAGTCAGCTCAGACTGTGATCTGTTTTCTGTGGACCTAGAAATAATGAATTTACACACTCAGCACTAGGACATGCTGCCCTATGTCTTTCAGGTTCACAAGCACACAGTGATTAATCAGGTTATTTCTTTCAACTGAATTGTTTAACTTGCAGTAATCAAAATTGCCTGGACACTTCTTAATGTTCTCACTCTTCTATTTCATAGACAGGGAAACTGAGTCTAGACAAAGACACAAGTCTGTGCCTCAGTCAGTGTCTAAAAATCAACCACCACAATAAAGGATTTCACTGCATGTCTCTGTGGGATTCTCATTCTTACTTATTTATTAAGTAATTGCACCTGCTATTTTCCACAACGTTAAAATTTGCTGGCAAAATGGCATTTTATAGTGCACTTACTTATGATATATTTTCAAAAATATGTGCTTGAACACATTTAATGTCACCATAACAGGTTTAAAATTATGATTTGTTAGCAAGCAAGTATTTCTGCCAATTAAGAAAGCTGGGCTGGAAATATTTTTGTAAGGAAAGAAAAAAGTTGTACCATAAAATCTCTTTTGATGGAGCTCTGGATGATGATGATGTTCGCTCTGCAGAAGGGTGGACCTTGCTACTCCTGTCTCCATGAAAACTGACATCATCCCATTTCTCTATCTGTGTCTGAATATCAACTGAAAAATAAAAAATAAATATGAATCTTTTAAAGAAACTACTGCTGAGAATTTTATCTTCTCTGTAAAGTGTGTTTTATAGAGAAAATAATGCTACCAAAGCCTATATTTTAATAATGGTCCAACATAAAGAAATATTGTACACCTTTCTAGTTGATATGGTGTGAAAATATTTGGAAATTCACAGCACTTTTCTGAATCTGTTAGCATTCATGGTCAGAATGTCAGTGTAACTCTTGACTTAAAATCAGTGATTTGTATGTAATTTAGACAAATTGTAAAAATGAAGCTTCTTTTAGAGACTAACATGTAAAAATGACTATGTAGGCAACTGATGCTATTCAGTCCTGTCAGACTCACTTTGCAAAGATCAGATGCTCAGCTCCAGTTTGAAGATAAAGGTCTCTGAAAGAATTTCTGTGATGATGAATGGAAAATTTGCTGCCTTGGTATAAATTACATTTACCTTGCAAATTTCTCAGTGGCACTGCAAGTAATTTAGTTTGGATGGAACTAAATCAAATTCACCTTTTCCAAAGCTTGTCAATAGATTAGGCTTGGCAGGAAATTGAGTTGTTTTGGAGATTTTTTTTTTCAGTCTGTATAAATGTATCTCTCTTGTCAAGAATGGATTTTTTTTCTCTCCTATGCATAGATAAAGCAGTATTTACAAACATAAATGTGCATTTCTGACACCTGCAGTTCTGAAAAGGACATCAATATGGGCTGCCTCTCATTTTGTCCTTTACCAATTTCTCGTCACACCCCTAAAGATTTTTCTACCATTTTACACACCCTGACTAAATTCCTTTTCCAAAGAAATTTCAAAACTTTATTAGCACACTTAGGGTCAGCTTAATAGGTATAATGGCAGAGGCAAAATGTAAAATGTGTTCACAGTGTTTGAGGTTTAAAGTGCTTCGGGTAGGTTATAATGGGGAGCAAAGGCTACACTGCTGAAATGTGCTGCAGCAAAAATTCTGGTGTTGCTCATTATTTTGTGATAGTAGCCAGGAGAGGCTTGTGCTAAGCAGGGCAAGGGAGCACTGATAAAACAGCTACACTCTTACCTAAATCTAGAGAAGACTTGTCTGCAATTCTGGCAGCCTGGACTTTCTGCTCAGAATCCACACTGATCAGGTCAGGATTCTCTGTCTTCTTTCTGTGGGTTGAAGCTTTTAAGCCTTCAGTTCTTGAAGGATTCTCTGATTTCTTTGCTTTGTTTTGGGTTTGTAAGACAGGTTCACTAAGATCCAAGAGATCCAGACCTGTTGATAATACTTAGAGACAAAATGTTAAAATTCAGTGTTGTTTTAATTCAAATAGCTCACTTTTAAAGTTTTGGTTTAATTGGGCAAAAAAAAATACTGATGTGTTTGCATTTGGTTAGAGTGAGTGTGTATTTCCTGGCTAAAGATGATGACCAGTATATTAAAACATGCCTGGGCATTTCAAGTGCTTAACTGAATGCAGTTTAGTGGATTTGCAAAAAAGGCTTTTCTTCTGAAAATCTTAAAGACATGTGGGGTCTTATGGCTGGGGTCTTCACAGGTTTTCCTCTTTTGTGAGGGCTCCCTGTTCAATTGAGTCTTTAGATAATATTTGATTTATTCTTAGATCTTTAAAGTCCTGGTAAGAGCTGCTTAGGGCCGTGTTGTTGTGCCACAATTCTTTTGAGAATAGCTTTGGGGGTGGGACCTGGGTCAAAACCAATGAAGAGGTTTATTAATGTTTTCTATTGTTGCTGGTGTTTGTCCTTTGGGCCATAAATACTGAATAAAAAGTCTAATGCCATTTCTATTAAGGACTGTATCAGTATGAAAGAAATGCTCCATTTCAGCTCATCTATTAAAATTTGCCTAAAAAGTAACATTCACAATTCTTTAGCATGTAAAAGGTAGAAAAATTCCTTTTTTATCATCGCATTACAGAGCAGGTGTTTTTGAAAAATCAGTTTGCATTACCTCTTGCAGTGCTTTATCTACTTTCTTGGAAATCATTGAATTTCATCAGTCTTCATAGACTATTTTTTATTTTATTATTAAATAAATCTAATTAGCCCCCCCACCCCAATCTGATAAATATTCAAAGCAGGTGTAAAATGTACAGGTACAAAAACCAGCACCATTCTTGAACAATCTGAAATAGTTCTATTCATCCCTGTAATATCTGCAGCTATATATTTTAAAGAGAAAAACTATTACTTACAATTTTTATTTAATTCAGTATTTCAGCTTCTGTTACTAGAACTTGCATGCTTCTTTAGACACATTAATTGATGTGAAGACAATCATTCAGCTGTCAATTATTAATTTAATAATTTGCATGGATATAAATTTTAATTAAATGCCTTCTAACAAGCCAAGTCCTTTTATGAGGCAGGAAGAGAACCCAGCAGTGCCGTGCTGATATTTTTGTCTCAGCTGAGCTGCTCAGCAGCATCGATTACCTCTGCACAGATACCAAGTAGGAGTGGGCTGATTTCTAAAAATACTTCCAAATGACAATATACTTCAAATAGAATTCAGTATAATTCAAAAGGTTTTCAGAATTCACTCTTAATTTTATTACCTTCTCCACTACCTCATTACAACACAAAGGAGGTAAGAAATATATTAAATCCTTTCACTAAGAAAGTGTCTGAACTCAGCCTGGATAAAGCATTTTGATACCTCCCTCCTTTTTCTCTCTAACATCTCATTCAAGATTTCACTAAAAAATCTTTCTAGAATATGGAATGTGTTTGATTAAACCAAGACGAAATGTGGGTTTTCCCATAGGTTAAACTGTGCAAAACCAAATACAGAGAATTGATTCAGACTCACATGTACATCCTGTGAGACTTAAACAAATGGCATTAATTTCAGCCCCAAAGTTCTGCTAGAATTTATGTGATTTGAATCACATCAGTTTTCCCCTACAATGTAATTAACTAAGTTTTTCTTCTAACAGGTCAGGCAATTAAAATTTAATGCCAGCTTGTGGTTTTGTGCACACAGTAACAAACCAAGAAATCACTTGACAAAAATATGCCATAATGAAGGTAAAACTAAAACTAAAACTAAAACTAAAACTAAAACTATTTTTCTCTAGTGAGGGATAGTAAAGAAGGTTGTTTACCTGCAGTATTTGATGTTACAGGCCTTGCAACAGCTTCTGGCTTAGTTTCACAGAGAAAGTCATCAATGGAGGGGCTCAGGAGGGGTCTGCTCTCCTGTTGCTCATTCACCAGCTAGCAACAAAGAACCCCAGGTCACAGACAGTTCTTGGGATGCCGAATTTACAGAAATAAAACATATTCTCACAATATCATGGACTTTATTTTTAATTGTGAGAGCAAGACATTGCAATTAGATGATGCACAAATAGCACTGGGATGAAAATAAAATAAGGTTTAGATACTCTTTTGGGGCAAAATTATATTCCAGTTTAAAAAATCACACAAAAAATAAAGCAGCAAGATGATTTTTTCCTTAGCAGTTATTGCATACTATTGCTTTTAGGGCTAAAGTTACAGGGCCTGATGCAGCTCCCTTCAAATCCATGGTGAAGTTGCCCTTCTCTATCATCAGGAGGCTAAGCAGGGCTTTTTCTTTGTTGTTTTTTTTTTTTTAAGTGACTTTTTTTATTATTTCCACAAGTAACATGCTTCCCCACAGAACTTCCACTATAGCATTTCATCTTGCAAATAAGCATTAGCCCACTAAACAATAACCTGCTGAGACAGGAAACACTTCTCTGCCATAAAATGATGTGTGAATGACAGTGGATGGAGCCTGGTGAGTGTATGAACTTCCTGCATGAATTCTGGCTGTGGGAAGACTCATAAAATGCTTTTTATTTATGAGCAGTTTTCCATTTTTAATTGGATGAGTGCAATGGTGTTCTGTTACTTGACAGAAATCTCTGTGTTACAGGCTATTTAATGTATCAGAATTAAAAAGATAAAACTGTACAAATCTCAGAAATAAAATCTCCTCTTTACCATCTATCTCTGATTAGAGGATTAAGACCTAAGTTGAGCTGGAGAGATGTCTGATGGTGTGCCCTGCACTTACTTTATATTAGTATCTTAATTTCTTTATCTGAAAAAATGCTTTCCCACTGTTGCTTTTATCTGGAGCTTTTTCAACTTTATTTTATCCTCTCCATTTTCTTCTTGACCTTCTGTTCTGACTCTTTTTGTATTGTTGAATTTTAAATGTTTTCTCTCAGATATGTTAGAATTTTTAAATTTAGGATGCTAACATGGACTAAAACTGGCCAAGAAAGGTATTTACTCACCATCATATTTGTTAAGTACTGGCCCTGAGCTACTTCAGCAGCAGGATTATCTCTAAAGTTATTACAGCAAACCAGATTAGATTCACTGCTGTTCAGTGCTTGATTTGAGTATTGCAAAGCTGCAGCAAAATACTGGAGCTATTGAAATAACAAGCCCACTATTTCGATGGATCAAACATTTAAGCTGATACCTAACACTGACTTGCTGTGTTGCAAGTCTTGCACAAATGCATCTGCCCAGGAGCTCAGAGCTCTGCACTGAAACACCAGTTTCCATGGAGGACAGGTGAGTGACTGCCTGCCCAGCTGAGTGCAGCACAACGTGCAAATGTGGCATCTGAATTTAGAAATCTGGCAGTGGTGCTGTCCCAAACTCAGATGTACAAGTGCTAAACCCAGGCTGCAGATGCACCTCAGCAGGGAATTAATCATGGGGGTTTAACTCTGGATTGCCTGTCCAGGTCACTGTCTCAATCAATGCACAGGAGGCACCTGCTTAATTTGGTAAATGTCAACACTTTATTGGAAATTGCATTTATATCAGCTGCACACCTTTGATTTCCATTATGCCCTGGTCTACAAATTTACCTAATGATTATATTTATGAATTAAGCAGACCTATTATTTTCTTTCTATGATTTGGTGACAATCCTTACTCATGACTTTTTAAAAAACATGTGGCTGCCTTAAATTCAGAGTTGAGTCTTTTCCAAACTACTTTAGTATTTTAAAATTTTATCCCAATATCAGCAAAAATTGCTTGTATATTTTTTTCTCTTTGCATTTACACAGCATAAAGAAAAGTCTCAGACCATTTGGAGAGGGACAGGAGGGAAGAAAGAATGGGTTCTGTAGCAATCATTGAAATATAAAAACTTCATAGGAAATACTCTGTTTCTGTGTGTGTAAGACTATTAGTAGGGTACATTATCACATAAGATTCAGGTGTTTATCAAGTTTCCCATTCCATTCCGTGGAAATTTTCTTTGATAGGAAAGAATGGGGGAAGGATGAACTGAAGAAAGATTATGAGAAGAAAGATTATGAGCTCACTCATTGCAGACAGTGAAGAACAGAAAATCTGAAGACCAGCTGAAAGTGCAGTTTATTGCCCAAACCTGCATCAGAGGTCAAAGGATAAACTCTGGGAAGACCAGAAATAATGTTAAAAATCAGAGTCATGGAGGGAAAGGAGATAAAACTTAAATAGCTGAATTTTACCAAGGTCTAACTGAAATATGAGGTCTGATAATTATTTTTCCTGTTCAAAGATGTTATCATGTCCTTAGAATTTTCTTTATTGTGTTCATTAGATTTATTGCATTTTAAAGGAAGACTAAAAGAGTTTGACTTTCTTAGGCTAACAAAATGAAGATTGAGTAGGACTGTAGTTATTCTTCATGTACACATAAAGGGGGAGTGGAAGATGACACTGGAGGAGCAAAGTTATTTCAGCTACAGAGAAATGCTGGCCCAATAACAGAGTTCTAAACTGGGCATGAGAACATCTGGACTGGGAATTAAAAGAACTGAAATATCACAGCAGTGATAGTATGATGTATGAACATGATTTTTTTCTTTCTGTAGGGAGACAAAATGCCCACCTATTTAAAATGGCTTTTGCCAAGGCTTCTACACTGCTGTTTATGATGTGACTGTGACCCAGTGGATCCCTCCTAGTCCTGGGTCCTGTGCTCCCATGGCTAAGGACTAGAAGCTGTAGAAATATCTTATTGAAAGGTTTGTTCATGTGAAAAATAATCTGCTTTCAACTCAAATATTTTTGTCAAAACAGATTGCAAAAACATGACCACGGCCACTAATTCTCAGTGAATACAAACTATGTATGTATAGCAATAGAAAATATTAGAAAAAGTGTATTTTGACCTGAAGTAGACATTTAATGATGAATTAAGTATCAACAAGTTAGAGTGCCATGAGATGATATTTTTTCTGTAGAGAAGTGGGCAGTGGGGTAGGTTTCTGACATTACTCTGTAAGAAATGCCACTTGTTAAGCCCTTGGTCTCACATTTGGAATTTCATTTTGCTGCCTCATATACTGTAGAAAATTTATCCTTCACTTAATACTGCACAAGTTATTAGAGTTATATCAGGCATGAATTTGCAGTAGTACATAAAAGATTTATGAGATGAAAACTATGATCTATATTAAACCAATAATTTATAGTTCTGAAGTACCTTTCAGGCTGAAAATCACAGAATGCCTTAAAACATTCATTAATCAAGCCTGGCACCACCACAGAGCTGAGGAATATTTTCTCTGTGTTGCAGATGAGGGAAGCAAAGTGAAATTAGGGAAGTGACCCAGCATCCCTGGGTGTTGGAGAAGCAGAACTGGGGGCAGGGCCCGATCCCACACCAGATTTATGTGCCCAATATCTGTACACATGCTAAATGGTGCAGACTCAGCCTAGGAAAACGGAGGTATCTCAGTACTAATTCAGCCAGTGGGTGCCATAAATTCTCATAATGTCTCTAGGAACTTAAATTCTCTCTATAAGATTCACTTTAATTAAAGAAGAAGCCCACGCACTCCTTTAATTGAGGGATATGTGAAATCTGTGGAGGCTGATATTTCCTACTACCAACACATCTGAAGACACTCATCCATAGTATAAGATACTCCTAAATTCAAATGAGTCTTCTGGGAACAGCACAGCAGAAAAAGGTGGTTTTCTTACTCCAGTACTGCTACTGTAGTTTTTCATTCCTAAAAGCATATCAGTGGGGTTTTGGTGCTTTGGGAGAGATACTGGGAGAGTCAAAAGTGATATCAGCCCCACTGCTTCAAAATATGCAAAGCAAGGATCATTTAGCAGTAACTCAGTATGGTCCTCCCATCCCACTTCATATTCCCTCTTACTGCATTCCTGATCTTGAGCTGTTTGCAGTGCACAAAGCATGCTAGTTTGTTTCTTTTTAAAAATTTTACTAGGACATAACATAATGCTAGTCTTTAAGATAAATTATTTAGACTCTAAATTGGGAGGGCTTCCAGTCAGGCATGGACAGCTAATTAGCACCTATGTTTTGGGCACAGAGTGAACTAGTTCTCTTAAATTAAGTGCCTAAATTCCCTCCATGTTCAGCAGGGAGAGATAAATGCCTAGAAAAGCTACTCCAGAGGGAGATCGTGCCTCCCAATTTAGGCTGTCCCTCAGGAGGCTCTCAAAGGCACCTAGCTTTCCCCCTGCTATATATGGGATTTATTTTAGAAGGACTGGCTCAAAAAGCATCTAAAATTTAGGTGTAATTTGCTACTGAAGTGAGTTGGATTGAATTTTGGATTGGATCCATTTCATTGCCTGAGCCCGATTGAATTACTCACGGCACTAATTTAGGAAACCCCAAACTACTACTGGGTAATCCCTGTGCAGTTCAGCATCCAAGCTGCTCCTGGGCACTGAGAGTTTTTCCTGTGCTGCCCACTCAGAGTGCTGAGAGGGTGGTAGGGCTGCCTCAGTGACATGAGCTGCTCCAGAAGGCTCAGGGTGACAATGATCATGTGGTCACAGGCATGGGACAAGGCAGGAAACATTCAACTCAGATTTTCTATGGAAAAATACTGCTTTTGAACTTTGCTCTGAGAAGCTTGTCTGCTCTTTGGGTGACACTGGAAAAACAGGTGAAAGAGTCAGATTGCTTCCAGCAGCTTGTAAGTTCTATGCTTAGGCAGAGACACCAGCTAATTTCAATCACTAATTATTTTTATGATACACAGCAAGGGTTTCCTGACAGACAGGTTCCCTGCACACACCTGGGACTTTGGTGGCACTCACTGGGATAAATAAAAAAATGAATTGATTTCTACTCCCTGGCTTTTTCTAAACATTGATAAATGGGAAACCCAACTAAGAATGTAGGTTATTGTTTGCTAGAGCATAACTGGAAGTATTGGCCTGACAATCATGTCTGTAGATCATTATCTTGGCAGGATAAGAACTGGAAAAACTCCTTTCCTGGTTACAGAGAGGTGTTTGGAGAGGGAACTCCTGACAAACTCAATAGTCTTGGATAAAAGTTAATTGCATGAGTTTTGTTCTTATTTTCTCACTTTTATAGTAAGTTTATAAAGATTTCACATTCAAAATTAATGCTTCACACGCTTTATTTACTCTTGTGTGGTAAGTGTGATTACTTCTTGGCTTTTTCCCCCATCCTTGTGCCAGAGTAATGCATTTATTTTTCTCTGTTACTTCACTATGAATGTATGTCCCAATGAAGCTGACACGAGAGCCAAATACCTGATTTTCACCAGAAGAGAGAATCAATGCACATGGTATAACTGACTTCTGTCTCCCATGAGCTGTGGGAAGCTCTAAAAGTGAGATGAGCTCATTGCACCCTCCTGCAAAGAGCACTCAGGTGCTGCCTCTCTGCACACCAGCCCTGCTCACCAGGTGATAACCAGTGCTGGTAGTAGGAGGTGTGGTGCGAATCAGAGGTGACAATTTCTCACCTGAAATCACACAAGCTAAGTCACCCCAGCTGTCAGGGTTTGTTTGAAGCAGAGAAGCTGTGGGAGGGTTGCTGTAGACACTGCATTGGATATTTGAATTCATGTGCCAGCTGTGTTGTTTAAAGCCTTTGTTTATGTTGCATCTCCATAAAGAGAAGTTGCATTTCTGGGTGAAAACTCTTGCTGCAGTGTCACACCAACACCCTGCCTTGTTTCTACGTGCTGACCCGTGCCAGTTATGGTGTATTGTTGCAAAATTAAGCATCTCACAGCTCAATATCTGCTTCCCTCTGTTCAACCTGGTCTGGTGAAAGGAGGTTTAACATGGGAGTTGTGTCTGGCTCCTGCATTTTGGCCTGGCTCCAGCTAAGCACTTAAACATGCCCTGCAAAACTCAAGGTTAAGCACGTGCTTCCCTGTCCTGCTGGATCAGAGCTGTGGGGGAAGAGGAGGAAAGTTACTCTTGTCATATTTTAACTGTGACTGACAGTTTGGCTTTTGCCCATACAGAAATGTGATTTATTGTAAATCTGCTGGTTGCATTCATGCCTCCATGCACTTCTTTAAGTTAAAGGAAACTGTTAGCAAAGATGGAGTGCCTCTCCCTCCTGGGTGTTAAAAGATTTTATTTATCACTTGGCCATGGGTTTTCTTTGTGGTATTACCTGGGGACTTCTGTTTTAGCCTCTCCCCTGCCCCATATCATTATCTAGGCTGAAGATCTACAACAGAGATCAAAGACAACATTTTGTCATCACCAGAGATAATTTGAGATCTCTGCTATATTTTTGCATATGGGCTGTCATTGTTTGAAAACCACATGGATTTTTTTTCCTTGTCATCTCTTTAGATTTTTCTTCTCAAACAAAGTTCTGTAGCACATCTGGAGTTAAGCTCTGTTTTTTGGATGTGTTACTGTGTCCGGTCATAGGAACCAAATCATAAGTTCTTGTTAAATGGCCTTTCCCTGTCATGGCATGTCTGGTTGCTTTGGGATGTTTTTAGCAGATTAGAGAGCTTGAAACTTATAAGCTGTTTGTGAATTGCAATTCAGTAGAGCAGTCTCACTGAAAAAACAGCAAGTTCAGTGAATCTAGAACTGTAACACATGGTTTGCAACGCTTTAACAGAGCAGTGTATTCATATTTGGAGTATTCATGAATGAAGAGCCAAGAAGTTCCCGGAAAGTAATTCCTATTTCTTAATATAAAAACCAGAGCTAAACTTAAGTATTATATTATTCACAAAAAAAGTCTGTCCAATCTTTCTGTCCTTAAGGAATAGTAAGCAATTTTACAGTGTATGAAATGGTATGGTTAAATTTTTTACTTTATTAAAAAAACACATCATCAATTCCCATGATAATTTCAAATTAAAATTTTAATTTTGTGAAAAATGTATTTAATTTATGTGACAGCTATCTACATAATTTTAGGAGAGCAGCCAATTTATGACTTTTAAGCATATTGTCAAGGCAATTTTATTGTACTCATGAGAATATTTCTGCTGAAATTATGCATACGGCCCTAAAAGCAATAAATGTTGAGCAATATTTAACTTAGAGGTAAAGAATCAATTAATATTTGTAGTGCTAAGCATGCATTTATTAGTTTTTGTATTTCTTTTTTTTTTTGCTCTTCATGTATTTACCCTGTCCTAATAACAGATGAAAAAGAGTTATCAATAGGACTGAGGATGTGTCCCCTGATAAAGTACTCAAAGCTTTTGTAGTAAATCAGATATGAGATGTACAGAACATATTGCTAATAAACTTATCATTAATCCTTTAAAAAATTATCCAAAAAATAGGATGTCAAGCCTAGTTATCCTAAGATCAATGAGGAAATTGCCACTGTTCTCAGAAGGCAGATTGGAATGTACAAGGAATTGTACTCCAGACTTTGATAATGACAATAATTAAAACTGACATGATTTTTACCTTTTTTACCTGTATTTAATGTATTTAATTTAGTTAAAATGAAGTGAATTCTGGTTTAGGTTGGTGTAGAAGAGAAGGGAAGCTAATTATATCCACAGGAGCATCCCACCATTCTGGTTTAATCTTATTGAGAACACATTTATGGAGTGGGCTGGAAGTCAGTGCAAGCCTAATGCTAAGAGGCTTAGAATGAACATGATTGATTCAAATGGGACTGTTAAGTTTGTATGGAAAACTGTGATTATGCAATCAAATTCATGTAGTGAGCCCTTGATACACACATCAGAAAATCTACTAACAGCACTGGGAGCTGAATAGTAGCTTTAATAGGTTTCCTTTATAAAATTCAATGGAAGCATTTAAAAATCTCCTGTTAGAGTCTTTAAAAACACCAGACAACCCACCAAAACCCACAAAAAAGCCCCAGAATACAACAAATAAAAGAAAAGGCTTACAAAGCAAGTAAGAAAAGAAAGCTAAACCTAAGCAGAAACATACCACCACCACCAAAATAAGTAAATAAGTAAATAAATACATATATACATATATACATACATACAAACATATAAAAAAGCAAATGAAAACCAAATCACCAAAACAGTGGAATTTAGGCAGTGGAAATGGAGTATTTTATTCACAAGCCCTTAAGCAAATTTAAATGTGCTTATATCAATTAAGTATTGGCATGCAAATGAAGTTCCCTTAAAAAAATAATAATTCCTACTTTGAATACTGACTAATACCTCATAGACCACAAAAAGGCCTTAAGCATCTGGTACAGTTAATTGGGGGGTAGTCATGAAGCATATGTCTTTTTCTGACATGTGCTGTAGCCTGCATTTTTCACAGGGGAGGATGAATTTCAGCATGTTTTTTATAATGTAATTCCAGCTTTTTAAATTTCTTCTTTCCAATTCAAATTCTAAACCCTAAGTGTTTTGTGGGTTAACTTTTTAAATGATAAGTGCTCGAGATCAAAACTGTGCTCTGAGCAATGTCTCTGTGGTCCCATAAATTCTAAGTAGGCAGCTCCTACATATTTCAGTTAAAAGCAGAAGTGGGGAATGGATTTCAAGATACACTTTGCTTTTCTTTTTCCTATTGGTGAAGTTTTCATGGACTCCCATTTCTGTTCTGTAGAATTCCAGAGTGTATTGGCCACAGGACTTTCATGGACATGAATCCCCCCACTGCAGGTCTTCTTTCTTTCTGTTGCCTTTATAGGGATCCTG
This sequence comes from Chloebia gouldiae, assembly GCA_003676055.1. Taxonomy (NCBI): domain Eukaryota; kingdom Metazoa; phylum Chordata; class Aves; order Passeriformes; family Passeridae; genus Chloebia; species Chloebia gouldiae. The sequence continues at coordinate 4,330,134 of QUSF01000026.1, forward strand.
CCCCGAGTCTCTTTCCAACCTGTATACTCTAATAAGGAATCTAAATTAGGTGTGATGGATCTGGGACAAGTAACTCTGGTCACACTGTGAGATTTCTTTTGGTTTTGCCGGCAAAGCATTTAAGCATGAACTTTTTTACTGCTCAATAAAGCAGTTAATCATATTTTAAAATATAAGTCTGAGTCGAAGTATGTGATTGAATCAGATCCTTTGAAGTTCACTGACCTGTAGTAAATTGGGAATTTCATAGCTGACTGCACAATTAAACTTTGACTTCAGGGCATATTTAGGTTTAAATTTCTCATTAGGAAGTAATTCTGAAGCAAGATTTTTTTCTCCTGACAAATGCAAAGAAGTTGTGATGAGGTTAAGCAAAAAATTTATTTTGTAATTAAAACCAAATTTATGCATGATTTTTCTCATTTATTTCTCTGCTTCAGGTAAAAGTAATTGGTTCATAGCTTAATATTCAGGTAAACTTTGAACCTTTTGCAAGTTTTCTTACATGTTTTCTAGGTTCAGTTCATATGAAATATTACCTTTTTTTCATTTGTCCCAGTCTCTTACAAATTATCTTTTAAAGGATAAAGGGAGACAACAATATGGATGGAGTTATATTCTACAAAATCCTATTAGAACTGAAAGATCACTCTCTTGATGCTTAAAGTATTAAATTTTGTAACTACTGAATCCATTTTCACACCAATAAGTGTGAAGAAAGTGACTTTTATGGAAGGTAATTGAGATAGGAAGACAGGATTACAAAAAATAGATACTGAAAGGTCCATTCAATTGCCAGGAATACTCCTCTGCCTACTGTAGTACACTCATTACCCCTGGAATGATGATTGAGATTCCCAGTTGTCATATACTGCCACAGCCCCACAGGAGTCTGCAGTACATTTTTCGTTCATGTTATTTGAAAATTTGCCTTCAGTTTTGATGATATAAAACCATATCTAATGGTACAAAATACTTTGTGAATTAGAAACATAATTTAAATTTAATTCACTGTTCTTATTCAAAAAAATAGGTGTCATATTTTAAAAGCTGGGCTTTTGCTAGGAGCATTACAATAAAATGGGACAATTTATCTGTCTTGTTCTGTGCTGGATATGTTTTTACCATTTTCCAGAGGAAAAGAGCAAAGAGACATATTTTAAATTACAAATTCAGGGGCGTATTATCAAAAAACAGAATTAGACTCTTCTTTGTGTATCAGATTCCAATTATGCTTCCTGTGGAGTCTGTCTCAGACATGATTAGTCCTCCACTCATCAGGGATTTTGGAAATGGGGGATATCATTGTTTTTGTCTCTTGGAAAAGCCAGTGCTCTGTCTGGGCTTGATCCTTGCATTTCATTCAGGTTTTTTGCTTAGGCAGCTGTAAGGTTGGAGCAGCATGGACACTTAATGCATTAAATTACTCCCTAAGCCATGGACCTGCCCACACTGGGTTTGGTGGCAGCGAGAACTTTGGAAACACCAGGCTTTATTCTCCTGACCCATCTGGCTCGGGAAGTTTGCAGTCAATCTGGAATTTGTTCCACCCCGTGAGCAGCAACCACATCCATCTGTTTCATCATGTAAAGAGCAGAGACAGACACTGGGATGGGGATGGTTGGCAGAGCAGAGCGTTTTCCTGCGAGGATGAGGGGTTCACACGGACACACTGCGGTGACAGCATCTCAAACCAACACTTCAGCCACAGTTAGGGGACAAACGATGTATGCAACGTGGTCGTACAGCTGCACATCACACATACATGATGCAGAGATGGCTATGGAAAATACTCACTTTTTCACTTGATTCTGCTTCCTTTTGGCTTCTGCACCCCTTTGGTGCATAGCAGGGAAGTAGGTATTTGTGTTTAGTGGAAGAAATTACACTGACTAACAGACACAAGCATTTTACTCATAAATTTATCATAGACTATTGCTGAGGAGACTGACAGACAGCCACTACAAATGGTGAGTTAAACATTTAATGAACCCAGGCTGAACTCCTGGCCCTGTTGAAGCCAATGGAAGTTTTTGCATGTCAATCTTTTTTGGGGTGCAGTGAAGATTTAGAGGGGGTGGCATCTTATGTGGGTTTCTTGTTTGTTAATCACTTAATGGAAAATTAGAAATGATGCCTTAAGCAGAGCATCTTTTTCCTCTGTGCAATTTCTTCATAGACATTGGAGCTCACCATGAACAAATCCTGGGTTCAACAGGGGCTGAGGAGGAGGTGCCAGACCTGGTTTCCAAATTAGTAGATGGTATTTCTAGAATGTGTATTAGTGCAGCATATCTACGATGCTCTGCTAGAGAAGTATGTGCTGGTGTGTGTGCATCTTAAAACTTTCTAAGTACAGTAGCTTTTATCCTAAATCATGAGAGGAATAAAACAGGACTGTGGATTTCATTTAAGGCTCTCATGTAAAACCAGATTCCAGCAATTTCCATTCCTGGTGAGCTGGGAGTATTTGTGTGCAGTAAATATCAGCAGTAAACTAAATGCACTTGCCTGGGGAACAAATTCATAAACATGAGCAACATGGGGGAATAAAATCCACTCTCATAACAAGAATGCTGTGGTTTACAGTAGTGTTCAGTTACTTTCTTTAAGAAACTAATGGAACCACCAAATTCTTGGTGGCTACTCCAAGGTATGTGTAAGGGTTAATGTGGGAATGTACGTCCTTCCTTGGACTGAAAGTGTAGAAATGAAAGCAATGAGATATGCCAAGTCACATATTCTGATCCAGACCAGGAGCAGAACCCCAGTGAGAGCTTAGGAATGGGATCTGAGATATCGGAAATGACGCTACTGTGAACTGGCTTTTCTTATTTTACATATGCACCGAATGGGAATATTTGATGTATGAATTGCAAAGGAGTATTTATGGCGTGACGATGGCATGAATTATAACCGAAATTTTAAACTAGCTTTAAACAACTTTCTGGTAACTGAACTGGCGGGAAAAAAAAAAGCATTTTTGTTTAAATTTTCATGTCAAAACATCTACACCCCCAATATTCACCCCAGGCTCTCTTCCCCCCTCAGTGAAGCAGCGGGACGCCGCTGGCACGGGGTGGGTCACCCAGTGGGGCTGGGGACTCGCGCAGCGCCCGCGGCCCCCTCAGAGCCCCGCGCTCTGCCCACCTGGGATGCCACAGTGAGGAGGGGCTTTTCTTCTGCAGACTCCTCCCTCGGAATCTCCTTCATCACCATGGCCACAGCCTTATCGGCCGCCCTAGCGCCTTTGCCCTACAACAGCGAAACCAACAATGGCGCCAAGTCAGCAGCGGGCTCCGACCGCCTCCCGCGCGCGCTCCCGACCCAGCGCGACGCCGCCCGCGCCTGGAAGCGAAGCTTGGTTGGAAGCAGAACACACACACTGGTTAAAAATAGTAAAAATAATAATAGTAGTAATAACAATAATAACAAATGGTCCATCAACCCAATGGTTAAGGAGGCCGTTGGGGTGTAGCCGTGGTCTGGTGGCTCGTTAGAGTTGCCCCAATGAAGCCAACAGGAATCCGGCACGTTCCCGCTGGGCCAAGGCCTGCTGGAAGTTCCCCGTGCCAACCTTCTGCAGGATAGGATCCCCAGAGCAGTAGGGTTTGGAGGATCAGCCCGTTGGTTTAATTTTAGTTATCCAAGTTTTTACCCAAAATACCTCTTTGTGGGTTTTTTGGTTTCTTTTCCTTAAAAATAGCATCAAGTGGAGTTTTCAAATAAAGTGCAGTTCCTTGTAGTTCACTGAGGCAAACTCTCCCTGAAATTTGAATGTATAATCTGGACCCACAGAGTTTATAGCTCTAGTAACATTTTAAAAAGCAATTTACATCATATAAACAGTCTGGGTTTTTGCTAACAGAACATACGGAGCCAAATTCTGCCATCATAGGCATTGCTACAGCTCTCCCTAAAATGATCATTGTTGTAGAAATTACTGTAAGGATTTTTTTTTAAACTACACTTGTCTTAAGCTTCTCTTCATAAGTTGTAAATATTCTGGACAAGGTTAAGATATTTCAGCATTATTTAATATAAATTAGCCAAACAAAAATGCACCAATATTATGTGCCGTGCTCTTTGATGCCATTCTTTTTATTTAATGATGGTCTTTATCATCTTGAGTTCACGTGGGTTTCTGTATCTTGATCTTTGGTCCTCTTGCCAGTGACAGAGAAGGTTGGAGCTTACACATAAAGCATCACAGCAGAGCTGTATTATGCCAGTGACCCTGGGCAGGGCCTTATTATTATACTTTAGAAGCTCCCATTGATTTCTATGGAAGTTTTAGCTGTGCAAAGACTGCAGGATCTGGCTCCATAAAAGAAGTATTTTACTCTGGACTTAAATATATTAAAATCCTTAAAAGTCTATTAACAGAAGGGGTTCTTTGCTAAGACATCATATACAAGAATTATCTTCACTAGCAGTGTATTCTGTGTCAAGTAAACCCCCACTATTGCTTATACCAAACTACAGATGGTGTCAGGAACATTTCATCAATTGCAGGTAAAACCATGACATAATACTGAAGGTTCTAAACGGGTTTTATTACTGGTCAGGTCAATATTAGATTAGCTTGCTTGTGCAACACATCACAGATACCCTACAGAGAGTTCTTTGCATGCTGCAAGAAATTCTCAGAGCAGAAGTGTCATAAATGATAAGCATGCTGGACTTGTGATGCCTTTGATATCCAAAGAACTGCAAAGTCATTGTAAAATTAAATATATTAAATTTAATGAGAATTACATTTAATTGGTAAGCATATCAAAGGTTCTGGGCCAATTACGTGTTTGTTCATGATTCATATGACATATTCCAGGTCTATGAAGCTTGTTTCCAGTATGACACATGAGCTATCATTAGCTAGCACTAATAGCATGCTATTGGTCTTTATAAAATGTAGTCCTTTTGTGCTGAGTGCTAGAACAAAATCGTTTATCAGCTAGGAAGGATGCATTGGAAAGCATGCAGTGCTTTTTATTTCTTGCAGAGTAAAAACCCACCAAAGCAAAGGTCAGGTCACTTTTTTGAAGACAGAGCCACTTTTTCTTCAAGGTTTCACCTACTGCCTGAAAAGAGTCATGATACTCGTATTAGTGCCTGCTGTTCATCCTCCACACAAGTAACTGCAAAGCCCTGGGAGTGGCTGACACCAAAGATAAAATCTGTTTTACCAGATTAAAGTGGTCATGCTATAAAGGAGAAAAGCAACACAAAGGATACCTCTGGGATATTTTTAATGAGCAAACTTAGTTTATTTGCTGGGCAAAGCAAGTGGTTTGATGCTACTTTTTTTTTTTTTTTTTAAGTTAGATCTTTAACATTCCTAAAAGAAAAACACACTTTCCTGCATGTAAGTCAGGTTGACATCTCTGGCTGCTCAGCCTATGCTGTGTGAAACATTTTGAAACTAGATGTTGGTAGCAATTTCCTGGATGCCAAAGAGAAAGCCAATGCATTGGAGTAGCTTAAATTGTCAGATTCTGCTGGAGAGGTACACGGGGGAGCAATTCACTGGAAAATGCAGTGTTTTATTCTGTTGACTTAAAATTAAATTGTCCTATGTAAAGTGGAGAACCTTGAAAATTTTGGTCTCTCTTCCCTGCAGTGACCACTGTGTAGCCAATTCTTGCCTGTGGAGCCATTAAGCCGAAAAACTGGGGAGAACTAAAACCAGATTTTCTGTGGTCAGGATGACCTTGTTACTGTTGTCAGCTGCAGCTGAAATTAAAATCCCCAGCACATATATTACAATAACCATTAAAGAAATATATTTTTTTAAGGTGCTATTTATTTAGCCTCTTTTGATATTAAGTATTGTTTCTTTGCAAGCCAAAGTGCTATATAAATTTACCTGGCACAGCAGTTTATTGTTCAAACCCTGAAATTCTGTAACAGCTACTTTTAGATATGCCAGGACTTCAAAACAGTTTGTTGGTAGTCCAGGCTTGCAAGGTAAGTTACTTTCTCATGTAAGCCACAGTTTAACAATTTAGTAAATAAATTTCATCATTCCCTTTTGGTTTTCAATATAGAAATGGAAACAACTGAGATGTAGAACATGACAACCCATGTGGAAAGTATGAAAAATGTAAATTGATGAAGGAAAAAATGTATTATTTGTTTTAATGGAACATAATGCTTAAGAGAAACTGAGAAATGTGTTTCATTATTTGATGCATTTAAAAAATGCAACAGTTCCTTTAGGTAATACCTCCAAAGCAAAATAAGGGGTAGAGTTCAGAGTATTCCCCTGATGCTAAACATTTAAACCACCACTGGGTTCAAAACTTAATAACAATTTCTCTAAGCTCATCCTTTGGGATCAGATAATGGGTAATAATAGGCATTTCCATAGGACTATGCTGATTTAGCAGGATTCTGTAAGGAAATACTTTTATTCTGCTGCTCTTTTTGAATAGTTCCAAATTCAGTTTTGTACAAGTCACACTATTTAGATGTGGTACTTAGTAATGAGTATTTAATTAAATTACTGTAAGAGCATATTAATGTAAATTTCTAGTGCAGCACAAAGTTGATTTTTTTTTTTAGTAAGTGATGCATATAGCTTTGTAGCCATGGTCATCTATGATAAAGCTTTAAGTACTTGGGACCAATGGATCACCTTCAGGTCCTGATGGGCAGATCAGAATGAACCCATGCTAACACTTGAATCATTACTATTTAGTGTAATACTCTATAATTCTGTAATTATTTTCTTCATTATAGTGATTTGCAAATTTGCTCTTGCATATGAAAAGCCAACAACCAGTGCTTTGTAAATGTTTAACATTTTGACAACAGTATTTAAATTATAATTATTAATTGCAGAAATTCTTTGTTGCCATTTATTCAATAAAAGGATTTTATCTAAAACCATTTTATAATTATAAGTTTGACAAATATTTAAGGTACTTGAGTCCTAAATTCACTTTTCAGGAATATTTATAGCATCTGTTCTTGTGAGAATGTGAGCAGAAAGAAATTGAGTGATCAGATTTTCTTTTTTTTTAACATGCATTCATTAAGAAAGTATTCCTTCATTACACAGACCTGTGCTGTTCCATTTATTTTTCAAGGATCCTACCAAGCTGTTTCAGCTTTAATTGACACAATTACAATGCATCCCTGTTTACAGAAATCATCTCAGCATGGGCATGTTTAAATTTGAGCTTGTCTAAATAGAAGTTTTAAGACAGCTTTCCTTATAAAGAAGTTCGATATAATATTTCTCTCCAGACACTGCTGGTACAGGTATGGCAGGATTACTGCTTTCATGGGCATCTCCCTTTCTAGCTGAGGAGAAAAAGAAAATAACACCTTGCTGCATTTATAAATGTAATGCCAAAAAACATGGCCAGATGTCCTGACCTTTCCAAAAGGGCTGCTGAATTGAAGTGTTTGAAAACAAAATAAAACAAAACCCACCAGTTCAGGACATCTTGAAGTACTGGTCTGCACTTTATATATCTTTAATAGGTTGGAAGGGTCTTTGTAAAGCAAACTTTATGAAAGAGGCATTAGTGAGAACTTGAAGTTTTAGGAGCTGTTTTCCTCCTGTTCTGGGAGAAAGAACAGGAGAGCTGCTGAACGTGTTGAATCTGGGAGGCTTGGCTGCTCTCCAGATCCCCCAGCAGCTGATGTATTAGAGTACCAGCTGAGCAGCTTATTCCAAATGGCTTTATGCTCCACAAATCTTCCTGGTTTGTGCAACTTCAAAATAAAAATTAAGGGGAAAACTTTATTTTTTAAATTGTGCAGAGCTAAGGTTTTTACCTCTCAGACTGAGCACACAGAGCTATGCAAAGGTACCATGGGAGTTCCAGTGTCCATAGTACAGCTGTGAGCTCTTGATTTAAATAGGATCAGTTTATGACTTCAAATTTTTCCCTTCTCAGGCTTTTGTGTTCATGTTTTTTGCATGTGCCTTTCTTCTCATCTATACTTTTCTACTTTTTTCTAGTGGTGTTATAGCTTGCATTTTACATATAATTAAAAATAATGAGGAAACATATGGTGAGGCAGTTTTATGGATGAATACAAGATTGATATTTAAACAGAAAATTCTGTTACATCAAAGCTTGTGGTAGTTTTTTTTATTATGAGCTTAACGAAGTCAAGTATATATCTAAGATAAATGGGAACACAATTCCTTTAGGCAATGCCCAGTTGACCATGGTGAGGAAACGAGAACAAGCTCTCAGTCCTGACCTGGAAGCAGCATTGTCAGGGTAGACCAGCTTTCAGAACCTGAGTTACTATTTTGCTATTGTATTTGCATCATTTGGAACCTCTTACCAAGCTCTCTGTTAGTGATTATCTAAACTATATTGACTTGTGACTTTCATTCTTACAAGATTATTATGAAATACAGACAGAGTTGGCTACAGATGAGGAAGCCAACTATATAGGAAGACTTGCCCAAGATGTAATTTATAGTAAAGCAGTTAAATCCATATTGGCTGAGTTCACAGTGTTCTACTCCTCTTTCATCCCTTTCTCCATCTTTTCATTCTTATGCTGATGGAATAGCAGATTTCAGTTTTAATATGAGAAGACTTTACTGCATTCAAGAAAAATGGCAAAGAAAGGGACAAAAGCTTATAAAAGGCAATCAGCATAAATATTCTTTGGGTTGCCTCTTATACCCATTTAAATGTCGATAGGGTGGTTAAATTGCATTCCAGATTGAGAAGCATTTACATTGAAATGGCACTGTAAGGTTTTCTGTTTATTGACTCTCAGTAACTTTTGCATCACGTGTGCTGCCTTGAGAAGCTGTCTCAGTCTGAAGCCTATGGATTCATTCCCAAAGCCAAGTGGGACAGCTTCCAAAGCATCTCTGGTGGAAGCTCTGCAAGACCCATTTTGCTCTCAAGAACTTGTGCAAAGTTACTTGACTTAACACATCTGAACACAAATTATGACTGGAAATTAATAAACAGTTCTGCCAATCTCACTCATTCTCTATAAGCTAATATGATTCCTGCAGGCTAAGAGGAGGAGGAGGATGTGAAATAACGTTTTTTCTTTCTTAAGTTAAAGAGTTTTATTTGGGGCACAATAGTGAGTGCACAGTTTGAGATAATAGCAAGAAAACAACACTGCAATGTTGGAATGATAATGGTGATTTAACTGTAAATGCTAAATTCCAGCTGTAAACTGTAAATTCCAGCTGGGAATATAGAGCAGGGCTGGGAAGAGGAAGGAGGTCTGGGATACAGCTAATACTTAGAGGTTGTTTAAGGTTCTGCTCCTTTTACGAATCAGTTATATAACATCTCCTTGTGACAGAAGGCTTGGATGAGACATTTTGCAGTCTTTTCTTTCTTTGCAATTTTCATCTTTTAATAGGACCATTGTGAATATCTAGAAACTATTTTTTAGCACTTATTTGATTGACTTCTTAATAATTTGGAATTTCATTACCAAAGGGATGAGTGCTTTGCCTGCACAATAGTATATGACTTCAAAAATCTTGGGAATAGCTGCAGGATTTCTTTCATCTCTGCTTAGTCTGTGTCAAGGAACTTTGTGAAATCATTTGGTTTAGCAACTGGCAATTTTAAATTTGTTTGGAAGTTTTCAGCAGAGAATTAATACTGAAGTATTTTCTCTCCATCATTTGAGTTCCTTTTATGTTGACTTCAGTATCGTGATCCCCAGTCATAACATACACAAAGCAACAGAATTACTTGCTATTATTTGTTATATTGCCATGATGATGCATGTGCTGAATTAGAATAAGAGATTCCTCTGGTACCAGTTCCAGTGAAATTCCAGGAGATCAGGTAGCTTTCAAAAGAAATAATTGTGACTACACTGCTGTCTGTTGTTTAACTGTTTACTGCACATGATGTGTAAATGATGGATTTTGCTCCCTCATTTCCTCCCAGCACGTGATGTATTGTTCTTTGAAGTGGTAGGGGTTCCTCACCTCCTGATATACAATTTTTATGGTTTTGTTTCATGAAACATTCAGAGAACTCAGACTAACTCTTCAGTCTGTTTAGGAAAAGCAATGAAATAAACTGAGAAATGGTGCAATTTTATGTGGAAAAATCAGAAGCTTATCACTGAGCACGAATACAGGATAATTTTTGTAGGAAATGCAGAATATAAAACATTGTACCAAGTTAACTGGAACAGGCAAGCTTTTACAAGGCAGCTGTTTATTTTACACTTTATGTGTAAAAGACAACTGGAAGTATAACTATGTCTGGAATATAATGCAAGTTATTTTTAAAAGAAAGTTATTCAGGTTCTGATGTTTAAATAGTATAATCTGTGCTCTGCCAATCTGGAACGTAGAAGAAACATGCATTTTTCACCGTTTGTAGATTTTGTTCCAGATATCAGTTTTAAATGATATACTTATTAAATACTGCACTTCACAGTTGTAAACCTGTGTAGCCAGAAAAGGAATTAGGTCCCATTAGCCCCATATTTTTGTTAGTGTAGACTGTTTCTAGATTGGGCACTCATCAGACATTTAGAATGAGAAAAAGACAGGCAAAGAAATAAACACAATTTAAAAGATAAAGAAATCTCTGACAGAGCTAGAAAAAAGATCTTGATGCATAATAATCTGATCATATCCTACAGGTACAATTCTGTGAGAGTTTTAATATCATTTTCAAGTTCTGAAACTGATGTTTTCTGCACAGAAGGGAACTGGTACTCCTCTAAAGAATATAATAGGAATGTTTATCAAAACTGTTGGAGGGGCATAACAGTTGCCTGTTGTTTCCTCTTGTTTTACATTACCAGATTAAGAGTCTAAATTGATTATTTTCATAGTCAAGGTTTTACTCTTTTTTTGGAAGTCCTTAAGTATTGTTTAGCAAAGGTGGAGTTCTGTTGAATGAGGATGACTGTTCAGATGACCTGTTATAAAATTCTGCATGCTGCTTTGAAAAATGAGGTATGTATTTAAATAAGTGAATTAGTATATGTCTCTTGCTGGATACCTAATCTCAGAACCATTTAAAAATAGTATTAGTTCTTAAACTACTTATTTTGATTATTCTGGGTTTTTATGAAGGATGACAGCTTGGGCACTGAAGACAGTTTGTGATGCATTGTCACCACTATTAACTCTTATTGAAGATTAGGATGAAAATCTCAGGATTTGAGTTCTATAAATATTTGGTAAACATTATGTGATCAGAATTCATGTCCTCAGTTTAATATTTGCATACAAATTCTTTCATGGCTTGTGTATAACCACACAAGATTTAATTCTGTTTAGGATTTTTTTGTTTTTCTTCTTTGGCTCACTTGTTAAACACAAAGGCTATTAAAAACAAAGAAAGTTTTTATAAATACAAAATGCTAAAATATATTTAATCCTAACATAACAATACATGTAATTCTACCATGTAAAAGGATAGAAAAATGATGAGGCAGAGAATTAGTGGAACAAAAAAGTATCAAAGGGTAGCTGGAAGTTTGTGACTGGGTTTGTTTTGAAGCAGACTGATGTTACTTTCTCATCATCTATGATTAGACCTCTACATATTAAATAAGGAAAACATTGTACTGGATAGCAGGTTTGAAAGCAACAGATCAGGATAGTTTATGATTGAAAAATACTTTTAAGACTTGTTTCCTTGACCTATTTCAGTTCTCTCCAGCCATGGTTCTAAATGCTGCCAGGATAAATTTAGCCCTTCCTGTAACACAAACATTTGATTCCCACCATAATATAAATTCTTGACATAGTTGAATTTATTATATAATTTTTTTGCCACAACCTTAAGATTTGAGTCCTTTTTACAGTGAATGGTGTCAAAGTAGAGCTCTTTTAGCACTTTGGTCATAAAGGGTCTTTATGCTGTATCCTTGACCCAAAATTCATCCCGAGTCTCTTGTGCTGCGTGTTCTTTGCAACAAAGGCTCAGAATCTGAGTGTACTTACCTCCAGAATAAAACCCTATTTTTAACCTGTATAGTAGAGTATATTTACCCCCTTATTTTTATTCCCTAAAAAGAGTAAATTGTCACTTATCAGACAATGGCAATAGCAGATGAGGAATTTGAATGACAGTGTGGCTGCAAAATAACTTCATGTCCCTCACCTAGACACGGCCTCTGCATGCACTTTCAGCTTCAGAATGATCTCATCTGATGTTCCAAAGTATGTTAATGCTGCAAATGCAGCATTAACAGCATCATACAAAAGCAGCATTAGCAGCATCATATAAACCTATTTAGAGAGGATTATGTTACTGTCCCTTCATTTACACAGTTTGGAAACCTTCAGGGAGAAATGCTTAAAATTGAGGTATTTTGGTTGTGCTCTTAAAAGATGTTCCTAATTCTCTGATGTGTGCTGTTAGTGTGGAGAATGGATTTTTCTACTCTAATATTGCAAATACATTGTAATTACAGACATGAAAATGAAAAAAAAATGTAGGTGCATTAGTAGATAATTACTTCTAGATTTAATCATAAGTTCAGCTGCCTTGGACAACTAAAAGCTTGTTCTAAGCAGAGAATCATAGAATGATTTGAGTTGGAAGGGATCTTAAAGACCATCTATTTCCAATTCCCTGCTGTGGACAGGAACACCTCCTACTAGATCAAGTTGCTCAGACACCCATGTGGCCTGGTTATCTATCTTTACTGTTTTAAGATATATTTTTAGCATAATGGGCCACATCAGTTACATTTGTATAAATCTGCTCTTTTGCATATATTTGCAAGCATTCCATACTCTTTTTTGCTTTGGTGGATTTAATTTCATTTTCATATCAATGACAGTAATTAGCACCTGGCCTGTTCTATAAGGAGCTGAAAGCAACATCTCTGTTTCTGATAGCCAGCACATCACTGATATCAGATATTCTCTGTACTGTTCTGCTTGAATAGGCATTTACCCTCTCCTATAGAATTTTTTATTTTTGCTTAATTTATTTATTTTTGCATACTTATATGGTACAAAAGTACCTATTAAATAAAAACCAAGAACATTATATACTTATTCACTCACTTTATACACACTTTTAAAATGTGTGCTTTAAGAGTGTACAATGTTTATAAAGTGCAATGTTTTGCAGTCCACTTGTGCTTAGGTTGGCAGGTTCCTCTCTAGGGAAGCAAGTTCTCTGTTTTTGTTTCTGTAATTCAACAGTATCACAGAATTCAGTTGTTAGCTATCAGTTTGAAGATGTCTGCAGTGTAATTAAAAAGGTGGTGACTCCACACTTTTTACAGCAGCTTAGTTTGGCTGGTAGTGCAGCAATTTTGTTCAATAAAAACTCTGTGGGTATCTACAACACAATATCCATGACCAAGTAGTAAAAGCAGCTGGTAACAGCAAATGGCTCTTATGGAGAAATTCTTAATCCTCAAAGCATCTTAATTAAGATTTCATATGCAAAACAATTGCTAAATCATCAGTCATATTTTCCAAGAAGCTTCCATTGCGATGACTTTCTTGGGATGTAAATGATGCTACTTGTATTTCAAAACTGTGTTCTGGCAGATACAAAACCCCTTGGAAGTACAGTTGCTCCAGTTAATGGATTGTGCCTCTTCAGCTGGGATGTCAAATCTAGCACCAGTCTGTCCTGAGCAGTTAAAGCTAAACTGAACCTCCTCTTCACCCCAGGGCACCATAACCCAACGCTGTGGAGGTTAAGTGGCCTGACAATAGCACGGCAGCTATTGTCAGAAATATTTCTCCTCAGAGGTTCCATAAAAAAAATAAATCTCTCTCAATTGTGCAGTGCAGTCCTGTACTCTGCTGGTGTCTCCTTCCACAAGATCACATTCATTTACCACAGACTTTTCTTGAACATCAAAATCGATCTTGCTCAAGTGAAAGAGCAGGGATGAGTTAACCATCTTCTGAATGGCTCGCAGGCAGCCTCAATAAATGTGCTGTATCAGAGAGTTGGCAGGCCCATAGCTGAGGGAAAGGGGTGCAGCAGCTCTCTCATGTCTCACTGTACCAAGGACTAGCCCAGGATGTGGCTGACAAGCACCTGGACAGGGTTTGAGTGTTTCTGGCACCCTGGGGTGGGTGAGGTGTGTGTTAGGTGTTAGCCTGGGTGTAGAGAATGAATTGTGGAGTTTCAAACATACCTATTTGTATCAAATATGTATATATGTATATGTAGATACATATAATATCGATCTATCTATCTATCTATCTTTGCTTTCTACTCACTGAGGAGATCAACTGAGCCAGCACAGAGAAACAGAGGTAATTTTGCTGTTGTAGTACTGCAGTAATTCATAATCCTGTCTCTTTTGTATTTAGGAACAGAGAGTGGCCTTAGATAGCTTCTCTAATGACAGTGCTATGACTGACTGAAATCAGTCTCTCAGTCAGTACTCTGGATTTTGTATTCACTGAAACACTCTGCTGCTTCATTTCACTCTGAAAATCTTGTAAATAAACAAGTTTTATCCCAACTTCACTCTTCCCCATTAAGTGTTAGCCACTTCATATTAATGAAACTGCAGTGAAATGATATGAAAGATGGCATTGTCAACTCAGATCGTTAAAAATTACTTGAAAAAATACACAGGCATATGCTTAGGCTGGCAAAGACTGGAAGTTTTTTTTCAGCCCAGATAGCAGAAGCATAATTGAGGAATAAAAGAAGCTGCCGCAGATGGTGATAGCAGTGAGAGGCCCAGTGACATGTGCTTCAACTCCAAGTTTGCTACAGGGGAGTTACTGAGGTAGGATAACACACCAGAGCTACTGCCAGAATCTCAGGCTCCAAGAAACATACTTATTAACTAATTAGAGTTGCATATTCATGAAGAGAGTGACTCAAATCCCTTCTTCCCATGGGGAGGTGTTCACGGGTTGGAAAGCGAAGTGAGAAACGCGTGTCCGTCCCAAGAGATCGGTGCCAGAGAGCACCTGGCAAAGATGGGGGAAGGAGGATTTCCAAAAGTGAGGCACCCTGTGGTACTGGCACTGTGTGGGCACTGCCTGGGCAGGGGGAGGAAGAATGACCTGTAATTATGTCAGCTGCCCGGTAGGATCGGAAAATCCCGGTGCTTCCCTGGAAGGGAGGGAGGCGTCACCTGGGTCACAAGGTGGCCTTGTTTGAAACCCTGCCAAGATGTGGTTGGTCTAAAAGCTGAACTAAGAGTGTCCACAGCAAGACCAGGATTGTTTTTTTCCTCTCCTGTTCACACCTTAACATGAAGTGCCTGTGGAGTCATTGGCAACCAAAAAAATTTCAAGCAGCTGATTCCTGGTCAGTGAAGTGGAAAGGACAGCTCGGATCAGATTTCACACACTCCTTTCTGAATTGCACTGTCATCAGCTACCCTTGAGTTTTTGCACATGTTTTGCCTCATTTCATTAATGGAATAAGATTTTTTGGTCACTAACAGTGCCAATGGTTGGCGAGAGTTTGGCTATAGTAGACTGAGAACTTTTATCTCACTACATGAAGGACCATCTCCTTTCAAATATTACCATGTTATCCTGAAAGTGCTGGGAAAAAAAAAACCCTCTCTTTTAAATGCTCCTATTCCCTGAATTGTAGAGGAATACCTCCTCAAATACTTGCTGAGGCTGTTTCTGTTTTCTCCAAAAGTTTTTTTTTCTTGTGTTAGTGTTTTTGTTAAATGCTGACATTTTTTTTCTCTATTGTCTGTGACCCTATAGTTTAACTGTGCATTATTTCCATATAAAGGCTTTAAATATTTTTTTTGCGCTCTCTAAATATCCTTACATTACCAAAGGCTGTGAGTTTCTAGAAACTCACTTAAAGATCTGCTTGTAAATGTAAAAATATGCATGTTCCACACACAATGATAGCTAGAAATCAACTGCTAATTAAAACAAGGCATTGTCTTCTGTGCAAATGTGAGCTCTTTAAGAGTAAATGCAGACAAGAGACACAAAATGAATGCATCAAGTGCTTGCATTTGAGTAAATTTGAAATTTTAGCCTGAATTTTGCTGGTTTATTTATAGACCAAAAGCTCTGTGCACAATTGGGTTTTTGTGCACAAGAGAAGGATCAAGAACAAAAGATGTTCGTTTGTTTGTCTTGTAGCTGCCTAATTTAGAGCTCCTGTTACTGAGCATGGCTTGTTTGGACTATATCAAGACAGCCATTTAACCCTAATGCGGAGTATTACGGATATCACCAGATCAGTAAATTACAGATGACATTTTAAATTGTTACAAATACTGTGGGAGCCACAAGAAGGAGGACTTCCAAAGGTTTTTTTGTACCATTGAGAAAGGGGCTTTAAATTTCTGGGCTGTGTGATACCATGTGATATAGTAATTCTTAGTAATTCCTACCTTTTGAGGTTATGATATGCTTTGTGCTCACTTTAGCTGGCCTCATATATTGCAGATAGAAAAAGCCTTTATTTGTTTTGTACATCACTTGTATCTTACAGGGAATATCCTCTAAGACATATATATATATAATTTCTGTGGAATTTGTATTATTCTGCTTGTGAAGTGCTCTGGTGCTGCTCTTAAATCAGAGGAACATCTTTGCTGACTCTCTGACCTTTCAGCTTGGAGAAAACCAAGCTCACATGGAGACACTGAATTGCTCCCTCCACCTTCCTCATGAGATACAGCCCCAAAAACCATTCTGCTGTTCACATCAAGATGTCAGCACTTCACTGCTCCACTGGGAGTAGAGGGTGGTGAATACTCCCACAGGCAGGGATTTCAGCGGCCTGGAGAAAGGATCTCAACTAATCTGGAGGGGAAAGTTTTATTTTGAGAAGCTGCTACCTTTCTTCTCCTGGGTTCACACTTCAGGGCAGGTGTGATGTTGTGCTGAGGGCATTTCATGAATTTTCAGTTTGCATCTCCCTTCAATGTCCTTATGATTCTCCACTGGATGTCCTCTTTTTTTTTTTTTTTTTTTTTTTTTTTTTTTTTTGCTGCTACTTTTCTGATCTTTGTAGTGCAGCCCAAAAGGCAGCAGAGCACACTCACAGGAGTGTTCTATTGAATGTAGCAGTTGAACTCCAGATAATCACTTGCTGTCTGCTTCAAGTATGATTGCTATAAATCCTCCTAAGAGATAATCTATAAAACAGCAATGATGGCTGGTTTTTGATCCTTAATTTTACTTTGCAATAAATCTATCAACTTGAAATTCATCCTCCGAGAATTACATGTTCAGTGAGTCAGAAACGCTGTTACAGAACTAAAATAAGATATTTCTGTTTCACTTTGTGACTACCAGGATGTTTGCCCTGATATGTATTGCTCTCTAGTCTGTTTCTTATACAGAATATCATACCTAGAAACAATAGATACTCTTTCTATAGAGGGATGGGAAATATTCTCTATTGGAGCTGCTGAGTTGGAGTTACACACTGTGTACCAATAAATCTCAGCTGTGGCCTCTCAGGGACACATATCCCGTTGCAGAAGCTATTGTACTGTGTTGACATTTCTCCTACCATGTTTATATATTGATTTAATATCATTATTTAGAAAAAAATATATGAGAATGGTCTGGAATAATGATCACCTTACAAGATGTTCTGAATAAAGCAGTGTTAAAACATGGATTTATCAGGAGAAATGCTGGAACTTCTGCTCATTTGGCACCTGCACCAGTGTAAATGCTATGACAATACTCTTGTAAATGTTCCTATCCAGACTGCTTGCTCTGGCTTGTGAGTCTTTGGCTCTTTGTCTGACTGGAAAAATCACAATGAAATATTGTTTCTTTGACCCAGAGCTAAAGTGACTATCAATACAATGCAAAAAGAGAAATGAATAAGCACAGCTGTCCCTCACCACTTTAAAGAGAAAATATTTTTCCATAGCATTTTTTTAAACTAATTTCAGCTATTAATGTGAAATCAAATGTTAGACTGTCCTTTTTGCAATAACTGTGTCTGTAAGTCTTCTACTTCTTTCACATACAAAATGCTGGAAATAGGAGTGAAGAGCCACAAACATCAGAGAGATGCTTTGTCTCATCCAGGATGCTGAGAAATCATGATGTAAAACAAGCCATAGAAAAATAATAGCATTTTTGCTCAGAGAAATCCAGAACTGTAGCTGTTGTTCTCTAGCAGTTTTATCAACTAGCAATTACCAAAATTACTGGAAGCCAGTTTAAAATACTACAGATTCTCCTACTGTGAGGTTTTATACAGCTGGTACTGCTGTTTTACAAGCCCTGAGAATATGAATATGATGTCTCCTGGAAGTATTTCCTAAGTCTGAGTAATGCAATTACAAAACCAGAAACTATACCCAGGATTGTCGTTGTAGTTACATGTTACTCTCATATAAAGATAAAAGCTTGTCTCAGATATAGCAGCCTTTTTTGATGTGTGTAAGGACTAAATCTCATACATTTCAACCCTAAATATAACTCCCTGTGTGTGGTTAGGGATGGGACCCAGGCCAGCCTTGTTATCTGCCCTCAGCATTAACCTGCAGGCATTCAGGCAGTGGCTGTGGTTTGACACTGTAAGAAGTTAAATGCTCCCAATCCCATTGCCTTCTCCAGCTGTAAGGGGGGGCTCAGTAAATCCCCTAAGCAGGAATTACATTTAGCAAAATAAGTCCTCCTTCTCTTGTTTTAATCACTTGAGTTCCTGAATTAGTGGAAGCATTCAGAATCCATTAAAAATAAACATTGAAAAGCAGCCTAAAGTTTGTATTCAGTAAGCACAAACCCATTTGTGACTGAAATTTCCAACTTTAGGCTTTGCTTGGTTCCCAGTGGCAAAGGAAGTTCATAACTGTATTGTGAATGATGGGGAAATATGATAATGAAACATCTGGAATATTTAGGATTGGGAGAGCCTGGAGGTAGCATGAGTCAGTGTGCACAGCTGCAGCAAGCCAGAGCTCCTGGGTGGTAAATACTCCTTATCAGTTCTTTGTACAGGTTAAAAAAAAAAAAAAAAGAGTTGTTGATGAGGTTCACAATCCTATTATCAGTTTCACCACACCTCCCTGTTTCAAATCCCATCAGGAATTGTGTATACTTACAGAGAAGTACTTGTCTCCTGGTTTCAGGAGAACAGAGAGCTGTGAAAACTGCCAATGTCAGAGAGAGGAGGAGAGAACAGATAATGGAAATTGTCAGAAGTAAAGAGAAGGAGAAGACTGATGAGATCATCAGCCCTCATGGAGTATGTAATGTCAAGGTGGTTGACATGATGAAGTGAGATAAGCACACACCACACACTGAAAGTTTCTCCGTCTATATGCTTCACATATCTGCAGCAAATTTTACTATTTCTTGAAGCATTTTTCATAGAATTGCTGGAGTTGGAAGGGACCTTAAGGATTATCTAATTCCAACCCTTCTGCCATGAGCCAGCATACCACCCACCAGCTCAGGTTAGCCAGGGTCCCATCCAGTCTGGCCTTCAACACTTGCAGGGATGGGGCACCCACAGATTCTCTGGGCAGCCACTGTCTCACCACCCTCTGAGCAAAGAATTTCCAGACTCCCAAGTTCTTCTCTTCAGGGCTGTCCTCAATGCTTGTGATTAAAGGCTCAGAGGGAAAAATACCTACTTTTCTCATGGACTTTGTCAGTCTAAACTTTCCAGAGAGTATGCCACAGAATTTATAAAAGCATAGAGAGATTTAAAGGCACTGGGAGCAATCAAGAACCTACAACAAGTGAAGGTCAGTACATGCAGCTGTGTTATAAAGAATTCATCATGGCAGTGCACTTCAATTTTTTATTTACAGTTGCAGGTAATGATTAAAACCTGTGGATTTCAGAACTAAAGTTAGGGCAGTCTCACAGCAGCTGTGAAATTGGAATACCAGAACAGCACATTGCTCTTACTTAGCACCTCACTCTTGCAACTATGTCCTTACTTTGAGGGAAGGTGAAATAGAGCTGGACTTCTTCTGTGTGTGTAGCTCCATCTGCCCCCCTTTCCCTGGTGTGATATGTTTGGTAAGAATGTATTTTTAATAACTAATAATCCTATTAAACTGGACAGGTAATTGACATATGCTTGGGCAATTCCTATTTTGTCTCTTAGTCCACGTGTTGTCATTTTTAGTCTTTCCTATGTTATTTTAAATTGTATTTTTGTATTTCCAGGGAGGTAAGTCTCCTATGTTTGGCAATATTATGAGACATATGCAAGTATATGGAGTTGTGCTCCATCAGGATCTTGTCATAAGGGAGGAGGGATGGTGTTCACACCTTCCAAGAATGACAATGGTTAAAGGTACCTTTGCAAGTTCTCCTATCAGTTAATTATAAATAGAAGCTTTGCTGTGATTTGCTAAATCTCAAAAATATCCTGTGTCCAGTCTTTGGCAGTTTCTGGACTACAAATGAACCGTAACTGCTACTTTGAGAAAGTTAAAATTGGTAGTAAACAGCAAAAAGTGATTTTCCTAAACTCCAGAGCTATATAGCACAAATATGGCCTGCAGTAATCCTACAGCTCTGCCTTTCCATGCACTGCACGTGGTAAGAAAATATTGTCTCCAGCTGCTGCCTGCAAAAGACTTTCTATTCTGAGGCACAACATTTCTCTGTAGGGATACATTAGCTGAATTTATATATATAGCCTGTCAGAAGTCATAATCTAGAGAATTAAGCTTTTAAACATTTGTGAACTACCTTGTATAATGAACTTCTTATCCTGCTTAAATTATTGAAAAGACTCAGTGAAGTAAGACACTTAATTTTTGTAGAGTGAAATCTTTTTAAAAGACCAGTTAGGGAGAAAATTCAGCATCTGCAGGAACATGAATATCAGAGTTTCAAAGCTTCAAACTATTGCATGACTGTGTTTCAACAACATGCACACATTTGCAATAAATCACATTCTCCATCATGCTTTCCTAAATGTACACAAGGCTGTAAACAGGTATGAAAACTTCCACTGGAAAGTTCCATTATTTGCAAGATTTTGCAGGATTTGTGTTGCCATGTTATTTTACTCACTGCATGTTTAAATACCAAATAGAGACAAGTAGCACAGGGCAACCTCTCTTCTTGGGACTAAAGGTCTACCACATAATCCAAGGTAGCAGTAAAAATTACAATAAAAACGGGAATTGAATTATTAACCTCTAGAGTTCTAAATCAGCCTTAAAAGTCATCTATGGAGGTTTAGTCTCTGCAATCCTGCTCTTACAGTAGGTTTCCAGCTCTCAGCATGCAGTCTGGCAGCAGTAAATGCTCTGTGGCTGGGAGCAGCTGTTCATGATGGTATCCAGCAGCTGAAAAAACCCCACTGAGAATGCGAAAAAACAAAGTTTTAAAATCTTCTCTAGAAACGTCCCTCCACCCCCCTTCCCCTAGAGGACAATTGATTCACAAAAATTAAAGTTAATTTTGGATGAAAAAAAAACATAAATTAAAACGTAGAGAGTTTTCTGCTTGTTTTAGGGTTGGTTTCCCCATCTCCTCCCCCTTTTTCTCCTATCTATATCTTTGCACCTTCTGAAACTAATCAGATGCCTTGGCACACCAGATTGTGTGACTCCTCAGCTTTACATATGTTATAAATTCAGGATCCTCTTTCTGACAGGCTGGGGTGTGATGGGATGTCTCCTGTGAGTCTGCCACACCTGGAAGGCCAGGTGCATCCTTCCTCCCAATTCTGTCCTGGCAATTTTTCAATTTGACTTTCTTGGAGCTGGTAGCTCTCTGGTGTCAGATATATCTTTGTCAGGAAAATGTACTTGTGCTTTTGTTGCAGTGTCTTTTAGACCAGTTTGGAGCACTTGTGATTCTAGATCCTCCTCTTAGAAAATGTAGGTAGACTTTGACATTCCTGTAGAAGCCAGAATTGTTGATGGATGGGTTGAAGTCAGAGTTTCTTGTAGGTGCAGCCCCTGTGACCATGAGTGACACTAAAAGACAGCTGTGTTCTGTCCCCAGGCCACCCTGCCACTGCCACCACTGCCCAGTGTGGATTCTGGGAATGGCTGCAGCCTTGGCTTCTCTATCCCCTTCCTGGGAGGTGAGTTGGGAAAACTCCAGGTACCAGTGCAAGCAAGAGGAGCACAAATAATCTGTTTCTTTTTACTGTCCTCTGCTCTAAACCCATTTTCTGTAACTCTTACCTGCCTGCTAAGGCTGTGATCAGACACTGTGGTCAGTTGTAAGGGGCACCACAGCATGGAGCTGGAATTGAGTCATAGGAAGAGCTACTCATAAAACTATTTAAGAGCTTCCTTCAAAGGAGTTACTAAATCTGCTTTGCCATAAGGAATGCTTTGGTGCCCAGATGCAGGTAAAGAGTTTCATCTTTTTAAGTGTTGTATTTGATGTGGATCTACAGAAAACAGCTGAAGAGGTGGCCCAGAGAGCTCTGTTAGGGTGCAGCTTTCCAGTGGGTTCCCTCTGGGAGTGTTTGTAGCCAATATTCCTGCTGGAGTACAGCTATGCTCCTAGTGGTTAACTCAAGTGCTGTATTCTGATCCTAATCTCTCTTTTGAGTCTGGTTTCCATTCCTAGAAGTAATGGATGACCTTTACCAGATCTGTATCTGACTATACCTGGCACTGGATCTTTACATTTTGCTTATTGATTTCATAGCATTTAATGAAAAATGTGTCAGGGTATGTTCTAAGTTATGCAAAGTTGTCACAGTAAATGATGGATCTATGGATTTTTAAAAATCATCTTGTCCATTTCTTTTTATTTAACTGGGCTGTATTTCTGTCAGAAAAATAATTTTAAACAGTATTTTTTAATAGAGCACTAATGAAATCTGCAGGCAGCATCAGAAAGCCCATTGATCTCCTGTCAGTGGGTCCCACAATACTGGCTGATTATAATTTTCTTTTTATGTCAGAGAACTCATTTCAGTGTAAGCACTCCAAACTTAAACTAACTTGAGAGTTTTAATTAAATGTCATTTGCATTTGGCTGCTGCTGTCTGTGTGGGGAAGAGTGGGATGACACAGCTTCTTGGTTCCTTTAGCTGTGCTGTGGTGTTGCTGAATGAAGCTTCCTTTTTTCTTACTGTAGGATGGAAGACAAAGCAAAATACTTGTTCTTATATTGTAACTGTTCATTGCTGCTGTCAGTGTGGGACTTGCATCACGTGAGAGGCAGGAAATCATTCATATTTAGGAAGAATATTGTTAATACTTATCCCGGGTGCCTGAATGCATTTCCCAGATAAAGCCTATGATTAGATCAGTCACCAGATATCAAAAATACAAAGGTTTTCAATGCTTTTTGAAGTTGTTATAAGTTCAGTTAATTCCTATGTCCTACAAGGGTTATTACCATATGTGACTCTCTATAAGATTATCTCCTGCAGATTTATACATACTTTGTATGGCATAAATACAAATACCTGCTTTGGTGGAGCGAGGAGGTTTGCACCAGGTGATCTCCAGAGGCCTTTCCAAACGAAATTATTCTATGATTCTATTCCCTTAACCTGAATTTAATCTTTGTTCCCTTTTAAGTGAAGAACCTTTATATTTTAATAGCAGGCCCAAGGTGAGGGAGCCCAGCCCCCTGTGGTGAGAGCCATTCAGCACCTGGGTGAGAGCTCAGGACGGTGTTTACCAAGCTGCCCGAGGTTCCTGTTCTGCAGATGCCATCTGGCAAATTGCTTTCTTACAAATAGTGGGAGTATTTAATCTCCAGTGTGTCATCTAGAGTATGTACTGTGCGATAATCCTTGGGACACTTGCTGCAGCACACTGGGTCCTGACTCAGGGAAAAGCAGCTGTGAAGGAACGTGCATGAGCTGGGAATTTGAAAACACCCAAACTGACAGAGTGAGTGATTACTGATCTGAAGGGGAAGGGTGTGAAACCCATCCCTGCTCCTGAACTCGAATGCAAAAACAGGGAGGTGCAAGTCCCAGCAGGACCTCAGGGTTTCCTCTCTTCTTGCTCACCCTCCTGCTCTGGTCAGGGCCCTTTTGGTCCAGAGCAGGAAGAGGGACCCCAGGAACAGCCCCCCAGGAATGCTCCAATTGCTGATGGATCAGCTCCTCTTCCCATCTCTGCCACTTGCATTAATTTTTGCAAGGATGTTCTGCAGCCTCAAAGCAGATGATTTAAGATTAGCCTGGGTCAAAGACACAAAAGTCTCTGATACATTCCAAGACTGATGGATAGGAGCAGTCCTCTGGTGCAGAGGCTCAGTGGCTCATTAGGGCATTTCCAGAGGAAAGAAATGTTACATTCTGTGTTTGTTATACAAGGCAATGATCTTTAAAATTATAAACTGTTTGTTTCAGTATGAAGAGAAAATGACTCTGTTTAATAGTTGCTCTCCAATAATATTCTCATTAAAAGAGGGATCTCACCCTCTAAAGGGTAAAAAATGTCAGAATAATGAGGAATGTGCTGAACAGACAATGGGAGCTTTTTGCTGGCAAGGTGCTAACTGGTGAAAATGTAAATGCCTGACCTTTAGATTTCTTTTGGGAGTTTTGAAATGTGTCTTTGTTTTGAAAAGTGAAATTGTTACATGGTTTTGGATGGAATTAATGGCTGTAGAGACAAAAGCATGATATCTGTGAAACAAAGGTAAAAACTAGGCTGCTGAAGAAATACATTTGGTTTCTTTGTTTTGTCAGAAGACTATAAACAAGAAATAATCATAAATGGTATTGTTCCCTCTCCAATAATTTCATTTTACTCATCTTTCAAAAGCTATATTAAAGCTTCGGGTGTTATCCACCCATCAGAAACATTTAAAAGTGCAGGTAAACTCTGAATTCTTCCTCTAAAATAATTGAACCCTACAGAATTGCTAACTAAGTTCAGGAGGATGATTCTACTGAACATTATTGTCTCCTAGGAGATAATGATCATCTTCATTTTCACGCTTCTAGAAAATTCCCAGTACCTTACAGAATCACTGAACTAAGAAATTAATTTCTGTTTCTTGTATGAGAACAATAATGTCTCCAGACTCAACTGTTTTCAAGTAGCCCTTTGAGTACTGATGTCTACATCAATTTGATTTTTTCACAGGTAAAATTCTAACAAATAAAAAAAAATGGCCACATGCTTCCAGTTCTTGTTTTTCATCTCTTGTTGTGTTGTAGTTGATTTAGACTATAAATTCTTCATGTTGGTGCACATCATTTGGTGTAAATTGTCACAGAAATACTGTAACAAATTCATGCTCACCGAATTTTCTTGCTGTTACAAGAATCCACCCAGTTCCTGTGTACTGAAGCAGCCAGGCTCTGCCTCTTCTCCTAAATTTCAGTTCTTTCCACTCATATTAACAATGAAATAGGCATTGGCCCCTGTTTGCATCCTAGCTTGACATCCATGGTGAGGCATAACATAAATCTCAGTGTTAGGCTGCAAATTTTGAATAATCTTGTGACTTAGTAGTGTGTCACTCACATAATCATTGAGGTAAAACAAGTCTTCAATAAAGAAAGCGTGCCTAAAAGGCTAACAGCTTAGAGTGTAAACCTTTTCCTCCAGCGAGTATTTGATATAAATAATGAATCATAAACTATTTTATAAGTGATGCTAGCAATGGGTTGAGTATTCAGTCCGTCCTTCTTGAGAAGTCACATGTGAAGGGTTCTTAATTTTCAATTCCAGACTCTTTATTCAGAATTACTGAATGGATTCTTATGCAAACATATTTCAGTCTACTGAAGAATTACAAATGTGGCTTCAGTATTCAGCTCCTGTGTGATTTGTTACTTTCAGGATGTGGTGGTGGCTCTCTCTGCTTTGTGGTTGGATGAATGCAGCTCTAGCAGAGCCTGGAGAAATGTTATCAGAGCTATAAACATTTTTTAAAAGCTGATAGAGGAATGCTGGCTGGCTGAGTAAGGGATCTTTACATATTCTCTTCTGGGTTTCCTGAGCTGAACTTTGCTAGAGGCATTGTTACAAGGAGAAAGTATCCTGTATAATATTTAATGTGGAGAAATTTAAAGCATGTGTATGCATTTGCATTTCTGTGTCAGGACTTAAGCCTCAGGCATTGAGGACACTTTTTCAAGCCCTTCTGTTAAATCCATTAAGTATTAGCCTCTGCAGTGCTCTGCTAATCATCACCAAGTTTTGTAAGCTAAAGGTGATAAAACATGAAGGAGGAAAGAGTTTTCCAAGCAAATAAATTTAACTCTGTGGATATAACTCACATTATCTTGTCACAGATATTGGTATTGTTCTGGAATTGTGCTGCCTATGCTCAGACACTTTGGGTAGCAATGTTACTTTGTTTTGTTTTGGGGCAAAATATAGGGTGTAGGGGAATGATATTTAACAGAATATATTTAAAATTATGTTTAACAGGATAAGATATGGTTGATGATGTTACCAAAAGCTGAGAGAAAGAGATGTGCTAGGATGTAGTTGGTGAAATTTATAATTTACTGCGAGAAACTAATTCTCCTTGCCTGTGTATACTATTAATCTGTCCTTGAATTTATCTCCTTAGAAAGTTTATGAACCAATTTGTTTACTGATTTGCTTAATGCAAATTTCTACTGAGCTTTCAAGTTTTTTCTTTCCTAAACTGGTGCAGTACTTAAAGAGTGGGGCTCAGGCGTGGTGCAACTGTTTGCATATGAACACATGGACTCTATTAAAACACTTTTTTTTTTTCATTTACAAGGATGGGGTTTTTTTTCCACCTACTTAAATCATTTTTGGGTATTTGATACTGTCCAATCTGTAGAAGACTGAAATTTTATTGAAATTGAATATTTTGGACATATGATCTTTCCTTGAAGGCTTTCAGGGTTGCTTTGTACACACTTTGAATTCTGCTTTGTGCATAATTCTTGTAAAATCATTTATATTGGAAATCAGATGCAGATTTTTTTTGGGGAAGAAACTTACAAGAAAATGCTACATGTTTCTTCTAATCTTCCTGCATTTTTCCTAACAAAGGTACTGAACTTTAATAAACTCATTTTGAGGGAATTGCTGTATTAACTACTGAAATTCAGCAGGCTCTGGAATGTGATTTAGGTCCTGGATTGCATTACCCTACAAGTGTTACTAGGTGAATTGGCATTTAAATAATTTTTAGCTATTTGCTAGAAAATGACTCAATCTTATTTCTTGAAAGCTTTAAGTCAGAGAAAACTTTGAGTTGCAAGTGCCTTAAAATTTTGAGAATTTTGAGCAAAAATGTGCAGGCCAGTGTTTCTTTTGGTTTAAATATGAGTGTTGGCTGACTACATGAGCAGCTTTTGGGTGTGTTTTTCCATTTGCATGTGCAATGCCAAAAGCATTCATGCTTTGGTAGGCAAAATGAGATCCAGGTAAGCCCATGAAATCAGGCTGCACCATCCCCTTCCAAATGACAAAATTATTTGCAGATGCTTCATGAAGCAATGTATTGTTTATTACCTTCTGGTTTTATAGACCATTTTATGTTCTTCCTGTTTGTCTGCTGAGAAAATGATGTTATTCCAAGACTTGTCATCTTCCTGAAGACTATTCAGCCTATTTTGTATGACTTGAAATAGAACTGAAAATGAATAGCATTGCCCAAGATGCCGAAACCATTTTCTGAGAAGTTTATCAGGGACAGGGCACACTGTATTCAAAGATAAACCTCAGGAAACCTTCCCTACAGAAGTCCTGTATGGTTCTGCTTCAGAAATGTTGCCACCAAGCAAATGAGCAAATAAGATTGTTAGAGGAGGATTGTTAGACATAAAGCTGCTATGTATGATTTACTGCAGTACTTTGTTTCTCAGATTTGAATGTTGTTTTTAATTTTGTGTGTTTAATGGATTACCACTCACATATTTTTGTTTGAATAAATCAGGATAAGCCCTAGTGAGATTTTTATTGCTTCCTAAGATGTTTTATGAGTGAGGTTATTCTTGTGATCACCTTTCTGTTACTTGTGTTTACCACAGCAATATGTGAATGCTTCACAAATATTTATCTTTGCATTCCCTTACCAGACCTGTCTGGGCCCTGACAAGGACAGCATTAACCCTGCCTGTGTCAGCATGTGAATGCTGGCACTGAAGTTATCCTGCTTGGGCACTGGAAATCACACAAACTGAATTTTAATGCTCTGGCCTGCACTATCTGTCGCCTCTGAAATCCAGTGCTGCCTGTTCAAACACGGATTTCTGAATTCACATCATAGCCAAGAGGCAGAGACACCCTGCACAAAGATATTTAGATAAATACTCAAGTCTTTAGCAGCCTGGAATGGCTCAATGAGTAGTTGCATTTTTGAAGCATCTGAGTTTTCCAAAGCTGTCAGAATCCTCAGCATTATTTAGTGCATTGCAAAACATTTTACCTTATGTTACTTCTTCTGCCCCTATTTAATATATTTTTATGTTCTTTTTTATTTTTGTGCTCTTGGTAGATGTATGTTTCATCTTGGGCATCAGGGAAAAAGAATCCTTGATTGTTACTACCTCCACTGGCAACATCTTGCAATTTATACCACTTTTTAGTATGTATACCCTTACTGACAGGTGAATGTGAAAAATAGGGGAGATCTTTTGACCCTTTGGGCATCAACATTTCTGCTGGAGGAGGAAATACAGAGTATCCTAGAATTAGCCATGCAGTACTGTTTAAATACTGGAGGTTTTGACTGTCCTTGAATTTATAAATAGTTAAGAAAAGCATTTTATTATCATACTTTAGTATCTAGAAACAGTGAAGAAACAAGTTCCTGTAGAAGTACTGTCTTCCTTGCAAGTGCAAAATGAAATTCTTTTATGCTGTGACTGAGCATACCCCAAATAATTTTAAGCTACTGATTGATCTTCTCCTGCTTCCTGTAGGCTCTTTGGTTTAATAAAGGGTTTGAGCAGTGGAATGCAGAGCGACTGATTTTATCCTGTGATTAATCTCATGTATGACACTTGAGGGATACTTCTGGCTTTTTTTCCCCATATTTTTTCCACAATAATCTTTCATTTATTCATAGCTGTCTCATAATTACTATACAGATGACTAGATGTTGTTTCTAATATTCCTTCTTCCACAGTGTGGCCAGTAAATCCATTGGTAATTACAGGCAGCTTCCTTTACGAATGTTTCTAAAATAATTTGATCGGCAGCTGTTCCTCCAGTAGTGACACCTATTGACAAGAATCCATTTGAAGTGCACACCTTCAATGCCATTCACAAGGATCTGAAGGGACAGGGCAGGGCACGCCCTGTTCTGCAGGTACAGGCTGAGAACAGAGGGATTGATTTTCTAAAGGTCAAGTGCACGCCAAGGCAGAGGTTTGAATATTTTTCTCCAGCTCATGAGCTCGCTTTCTAAATAATGAATTGTTTCCCTGGGTGGGAAGTGTGGGCACTGTTTGTAAATAATTTTCACTTGTAGATGCATGTGTGTGTGTAGGTTGGAATCTTTGCAGAGGGAATTTGGGCCTAACAACTGTGCCATTGCTTTTGTTGACTGCATTTCTAAGTCTCTCTAGATATCAGCCATGGATTTTCCTTCATTGTGAATTTTCCTTCTCTCTGAGCCACAGGTAGAAAACCACTGGTGTGGGTTAAGAAGTTAAGGTGGTATTTTTGTCTCTGTTTTGTATTTTACTACTGCTGCCTAGATGGCTTTGTAGTTGCTTGGATATTCTGGATCATTTCCCCTGGTTCATGTGTTCCTCCACAATACGTGGTTACTTAAACCCTTAAATTTACTACCCTTATGGTAAAGTTTAATTCCTTTATGCTGTTTTTTAGCCAAGCTTGACCACTATTGCAAGAAATGAGATGAGGTCTTCTCCAGTGAAACGTCTTTGAGAGGAACTATCTGCCATCTGATCAGAAACCACACTGCTTCCTGTAACTTCACACTTACTCATCTTTGCAGAATCAACCCACTGAAAACTGACAGTAGAATCTGGGGTAGTTTTTATTAGTGATAGAAAAAACTTTCTTAGGATCTACTAAGATTGCATAATCTGGAGGTGTGCACACAAGAATTTCCACCAGTTCACCTCTTTAAAGTCTGTCCTTCACTTGCCTTTTGTACTCTGAGAGGTCTTGTTTGGGCTGAACTTCCTATCTGGAACCACATGAACTCAGCACCAAGCAAGTGAAAAACCAAGCAAATTCCTCCTACTTTTTGGCTCAGGTGAGCCTCTGCTTGCTCCTTCTGTCACTCTCCTGCTCCAGGTTGTAGCAGACTTGTGAACCAGACATGAAGCAGGAGGACAGAGCTGGAGAAAATCAGCAGCATGGAGATGTCCAAAGATGAAGTACAAACACAGTTTCAATCAAAACCAAGCTGTCTGTTTCTTGTAACAAGAATGGATATATATAATTTGCATAACCTTCATATATCTTCAGTCATTTACCCACAACTTAATTCTGAGAGGAACAATGCTTAAATCAATGTGATTAGGTTCAGCTCCTGGCTCTGCTACAATCTTTTCATGAAACTTTGCCCAGATTTTTATTGTTTCCATTTGTCACCACTAAATGGACAGTAGTAGCTATTTTCTGATCTAAGAAGTAAGAATAAAAATTTCAAAAGTGGCAGACTTTTTGGCAGTGGACATTTCATTTAAAACACAATTCCTGTCAGATTTTTCCCAACATTTTGGTTACCAAAAGATGCAGATAAGAAGTTTTTGATATCTTTAAAGTTATTTACAAAGATTATGTTGCTGATCCTAAAGAAAGTTGGTAAGATAGTTGTTTGGTGATTCTCTGACTACTGCAAAACCTCATCTTTAGGCACTTAATGAAGTGGGACTAAGACTCAGACAAAAATAAATTGCTTGAGCTGTAGGAAAACACTCCAGGTCTGCTTGTCTACCCCAGGGATCAATACTGGATGAACACTGTTAAACATCTCCATTAATGACCTGCCTGATGGGCCACGGTGAGCCCAGCAGGGCTGCAGACACTAAATTGGGAGT
Source organism: Chloebia gouldiae (assembly GCA_003676055.1). NCBI lineage: Eukaryota > Metazoa > Chordata > Aves > Passeriformes > Passeridae > Chloebia > Chloebia gouldiae. The sequence goes on from QUSF01000026.1 coordinate 4,360,940, forward strand.
GGCTGCCTCACCAAATGGTGCTGCTGTTTAGAGGGATCTCAAGAGGCTGGAAAATGGGCTCCTGAGCTCAACAAAGCAAAGTCCTGGACCTGCTGAGGAATAACCACTGCACCAGTACAGGCCATGGGGTGGCTGGAGAGAAAGAGCTTGGCAGAAAAGGGCCTGAGGGTTCCTGGTGGGCACCAAATTGAGTCCAGCAAAGGGCAGTGAAGATGATAAAGAGAACTGGAGAATCTTTAATATAAGGGATGGTCAGAGTCCCAGAACAGGTTGCTAGAGAGGCTGTGGAGTTTCCATCCTTGGAGACACTCAAAATGCCAAAGGACACCGTCCTTGGCAGCTTGCTTTAGTTTACTCTTCTCCTAGCAGAGATCTACACAATCCCTATGGGTTCCTCCAACATCAACACGTACATGATCCTGTGGAACTGATGAGCTGAAGTAACTGGGTTTTTTTTCTATTTGGTGCAGTCTAAGAGAGTGGATCCTTGGAGCTTGGTGCATTAACTCACTCATGACAGTTTCATGTGTCTAAGCCCACAGTGTCCTTAATTTTACAGTTAATTTTGACAGATTTATGTAAAGTCTTTGATGTGATAATGTATTTTTTATTTGTGGGGAATATGGCTCTGAACCCTCCCTGAGCTGTTCATCGATGCTTCCTCACGAGCTCTCAGTTCTTATTGTGATGAGCAGATCCAAATCCTTGTGTACTCTCACATTTATTTTGAAAATAGGCATGTTAGCTTTGAAAAGTTTAAGCTTCTATATTTTTATGTACAGTGTTAGCATATTTGTGTGTGAACAGTGGTAGACATGCAGAGCTCAATGTGTGAGTGTGACCTCTGGGGTGTTCTGCTTTGGCAGGACGCTTCTCCCTGCTGGAATAATTAATCCAGATATGTCTGCCAAGCCAGTTGAGAGGCTTGGATGGGAGGTGAAACAAAGGTGCAAAGTATTACAGTTACATGATATTTACTCTCAAGCTAAAGGGCTCTGAACCCAAGAACCCAAGGGATCTTTTTTTATGACAAAAGTAACATTTCATTCCAGGATTTTTGCTAAGCTTACACATCTCATATCTGAGCGCTTTGCAGGCCTTGCTGGTATAATTGCATCCGTAGGTGATGAAAAGAAACAACTTTTCCTGCTGAGAATATCACAAACAGATGCTGAATTCACAGTAGATTATAATACATTGAGCCTTTGCAATTTTTACCAAAGAAGACATGAAATTGTTGAGACTACACACTATTATGTTAGAGAAAGCATAGCAAAAATACATATTTTCCACAGCTGTGGAGTTTATTATTCTAAGCCAGTTAAGTCTACATACAGAAATATATTCACTCTCTTAGGAAAAGAATTGATATATATAATATACCAAACTTTCTAATTTACACTAATTTTCAGCCAAATGATTGTTCATGTGAATCCTCCTAATGCATATAGTGCAAAACTTGGCCATACAGGATTGTCCATGAGGATTTAGCTTGGAGGAGCTGAAACTGAGAGAACAGTTTGGCAACAAAAGAGAAAACTTTGTACTTCAACCCTAATTAAAGCTGTCGATGTCAGATTCAAATGCTGCTTTTTTTGATTCACATTGAGGCTCGTTATTGATTTCAGCACAATGAAAGAGAAGAACAGCAAAGGCAGCATTAGAGGAGATGTCTGCTGCACACGTGCAGGTGTCTGGTTAGGAATTGAACAGTGTAGGGGCTGGAAACTTTGGATCTTGGTACCATGGGCAGGGTCAGGAAATCCCAGATAGAGCTGAAAGGAAGTGGGTGATTATGATGAGACACTAATGGCTGGAAAATGTTTAAAGAGAAATATCCAAAAGCCACACTAATTTATCTGTGCTCAGCTGTACTAATAGAAACTGTTCTGCATATTACATACAAATCTCAACATCCGTGCTTCCTGCATTGCAATAAATCTGATACAGCTTTTCACAGCATGGTAATTTGCATTTATTGGCATTCCTGTCCCCTTCAACAAGGGGTGCCTTGCTTTATGTACCCATCACAAGAAAGAGGTGAGAACTTGAAAGACTGTTCCAGATTAAAGCCCAGGATAAATTAACTTGCTCAGAGACATCACCAGTCACCTGCTTCTTGCAGCTTTCATTAAGAAGCAGATCCCTCTTTGGAATGCAGATTTGGTAACAGCTAATTAGCTTATGTAGCTAATATTTTACACAGTCTTTCAGGTTACGAAGATAACTAAACAGGATAAATAGGAAAAAACATCTACATTTTGCTGATAATAATCAACCCCTAGATATTTTCCCAGCTTAATGTACATTGAGACATCTTTCAAAGCCAAATGCTGTTGGAACAGCCGAGAGAAGCTGCAGAAAAGCCTTGAATAGTGATTAACATCTGACTGCTTTGGACTGAAGTACAGAAGGGCTGATTACTGTAAGATGCTTTTCACTGCTGGACTTGGGGGCTAGGAGAGATCTGTGGCAAAGAATGATCCAGGCAATGCAGGGAGGGAAGGAAGTAACCAGATTAATCTGTCCTGTTGGGTCAGGGCAAGAATGAATGCTGTATTCACCTCTGTGAAGGCAATTTTCAGCTGAGTGAGATGTGGCTATGGAAAAGCCCATTTACAGTGAAAAAGATCAGAAGGGATTTTTCCAGCTTGCTGTTACACAGATTTATGTGGCACCAGTCACGTTTCAATAAACGTTCTCACCATCAAAATATTTTGTTCCATCAGTAACTCTCTCCTCAGTCACTAAGTTTAAAGGTACTTCCACTCTTGGTTTTAAAAGAAAGTTCTCATCCTTCAGTGTGCTTTATTTGTAGTTCCATGTGAAGCAAAATCCAATCAGCTTAAACATGGCTCTTTTTTTTTTTTAACATATGAGGTAACAAATAAATAATTCTGCTTTGTATGTGTTCAAGCACTCTAGGAGTGTGTTTGTGGTTCACTTTGCACACACAATTATTTTCAATATAAGGAGTTTTATACTTCCAAATTCCTGAACTAGTCCTACTTGCAGGTCTGTATCATCTGAAAATTTGCTCTCTGAAAAGAACATTGCAGATTTGGATTCAGTGTTGTCCTAATGTGGCACTGAAAGTCAAGAATTCCTGAATTCTTTAGGAATACAAACCAACTCATTACAAATAATGAGACAGTAAAAATAAAACTGTCAATTATTCTGCTTGCTTTGTGACTTGTTAAGTCTACATTTCAAAGTTCCTCTCCACAACCAAGAAAAGCTAAACACATTTTTACAGAATCAAAAGACGTGTGACTCTAGATGCTGGCTGTATTAAAAAGAACAGAATGAGACCAAAGAGCAAATTGGTGAAAATGGAAAAGAATGCAACATTAAAAATTAAATTTATGGAAGAAAGCTTCTTTGTGTGGTACACAGTTGTGGGTGGAAGTCAGCTGGCATTCATTGTATGTGGATATTTTGTTTATTAAGCCAGGAGCACGTGTACAGGAAGGGGACAACTGATGCAGATGAGGAAGTGACAGTTGTGTGTAAAAATGTGCATTCAGTTTGTGTTTTGTTGAATGCTGTCAGTAGATGCCTTGGTGAATGGCAAAGCATCTGTCTTTTTTAACATAATTAAATTCTCACTGATTTCCATCTCAGATTTGTTCTCTTGATAATAAGCTGTTCTGTGGATGTGACATCATGCATTGAAACTGCTCAGAACATCACACAATTATTAATATATTATCACTAAATTGATAGCGAATGGTTTTCCAAGTCATAAAATGAGGGACCAGATCCTTAACAAAAAAAAAAAGAAAGAGGATGTAAAATAGCTAATTACTTGGACTGAATTGCCTAAATGATTTTGTTCTGCACTTTGTGTGTTAAACACTGACAAATGAGGGCAATTAATACAGTACTAAAGTCCAGAGTGTGCAACTGACAGCACATACTGTTAAGAGAAGTTATTTCTTCTCCTTGGTACCATTGTTTTCCAGTTCCTCTCAGGTATTAGGACCCACCTGTTTGCATTTCAGCCAAGATTCCAACAACATATGTCACCATGATTTATTTTATTGTGCCTGTCTTGGCCCATATGTGCTGGATGTGTGGGACATCCATCAGTTGCTTGTGCTGCAAAGCTCATGAGTGCTTGTGAGATCTTCCTTGTTACATGGCCTTGAAGCAAGACAGTCCTTAAACTTTACACAGTCTCCAAAAGAAATTGGTTATCTTTCAAATGTATTAAATATTAATTATATATTGTATATATGTCCTCTTCTACTTTCTTTTGCTATGACAATTTCCTTTATGTGGGCAGATTTCAGATAGAAAGTTTCTACTGTAGTCATGTAAGTTCTAAAACAAATGCTGTCTTGCCCAAAATGCTTCTAAATGAGGTAAAGGCTCTTTGTTTTAGAGGGTTTGGGTTTTTTTGATGGAGAAAGGAGGTCCTACAGTAAAATTAATTTTGCAGTTTCTTGATTACCTAGGTTTTACTTCTGGACATTCCCATCTTGATAGGTCTCATTCTGCATCTGTAAAATTAACAAATAAATGGTCTTGTGTCTCTTTTGTCTGCTTGATTTAATCTGGGAGGCATTTGGGGAGCATATCATGTTCACACAACATCCTTCTGTTTCACCCAGGAGTGCCATGAATAATCATCCTCTACCCTATTCTGTCCATTTTCCAAAATTATTTAATTTTCCTTACTCCATCAGGGTGCTCACACACCAAACTGTAGGACACCCTGGTGTAGTGGAAGCCATTCTTACTACTTTTTTTATTGTACCAGCTCTAATTTGTATGGGATTAATGTTTTTCAGTGGACTGTAGAAAGCCCTGTGTATGAATATAGGGAAAACCAAGTGGGAGAAAAACTAAGAGGAGAATACCCTGAGTTTCAGACCCTTGCTTTACTGAACACTTCATTCATTATTTTAAAATAATCAGCAAAAGAAAGACTAAAACTCAGGTGTTTTTCTTCCCAGCATAACTACTTTGGCCTCTGGGTTATATCCAAGTTTGCTTTTATCCCTCTTCTGACTGGGGCTATGAATATTTCATCAACTCCACGCACAGTGGAGCAGATTGGGCAGGAAGGAATGAAAATTCCATTAATACAGCAGATTGTCCTGCATCTGCTGGCTTGGGGACACCTTGAAGGGGGCAGATGTTGCTGTGGATGCCACAGACACCCTCTGGAGGTACCCCTCTCCTGGAGCCTGAGGTGCTGGGGAGGCACTGCTGCTCCCCTGCTTTCTGCAGCTCGCCAGGGGGACTTGGGCCACCTCAGTTTAACAGGGACGTGTTGGGTGTTGGGTGCCCAGGAAGGGTCACAGGAAATCTTTGCTCTGTCTCAGTGATAAGGCAAACCTGCCTTTTCTGAGCAGTGGATTTTCTGAGCAGCTGCAGCTCTGAAAGACTGGGAATGGTGATTTCAGGCACACATTCACCTCAGGTGTCTGGGGCACAGCTTGAGCTGAGGATTTCAGGGCACAGTGCAACACTTCTGTATTGCATGATGCTCTGTTCAGCACCACTGTGCCTCTGGGCTTCTCCTGCCCTGGTGCTTCATGGAAAGATTAGAATCCTAACGAACAAGTGTTTTCCAAGGATTTAATATCTCCCCCCCCTTTTTTTTCAGATTAAAGCATTGTTTTATCCACAAAAGATTTCAGAATGTTCACAATAATAAAATAAAATGTTGCTCAAATGATCAAAATCACTGCCAGCAGTACATGGAGCAAACAAGCTGTGCTTTTAATGATGCAATTTGAAAAGCACATGTCAAAACACAAATGAAGCACCTTAATAAAGATCACACCAGTTAGGGTAGCAGAGCACAGTACTGTTGGATGAAAGGCTGTAAAGAAAGAGTTCTGACTTCTGTCTCCCTTGTTTAGCAGCACTTCACGTGACCTTCTGCAGTACTTGAGCTGCACAGCCACAGCAACACTTGCAGGTACAGCAAAGAACTGTTTTGGTACCCTTTTACAGAGGAGATAATTCAAAGCAAAGGGAAGTAAAAGTACAAAAGCAGATGACATACAGAAATATCCTCTGTTTCTTTTAGCTCAGAGGCAAACCATTAATCCCCCTAGGTGTGTAACAAGAAGGGCAGAGAAGAGGTGGGATGTGTGGCCACACCCATTGCTGATCCTGTCTTAGAGCAAACCCAGATGAGAGCAGATCTATCTGAGCTGAGTGAGCCCGTCTCTGCTCCCGTCTAGGTGCAATGTTGTTCTTTTTCCTTGGAAGCCTCTAGAGGCACTTGAAATGCACTGCCTTCTCCCTCAGAACTTCAGGCAGTGTCTCATTACAAGGTGATAAATAACTCGCCTGCGGTTTCTGCAGCTCGCTAATATCAGAGACAGGAATAAAACCAGCCAGAATTCTTCTCCCTATTCATTTTCAACTTAATGAATAGTGAATGGAAATATTCTCTATTAATGAGCTTTGATGGAAGCTGAAGCCTGGACAGGATGGAAAGAAAATAGAGAACAGTGTCACCCTTTGTACACAGTGACACATCCTCCCATGTAGTCCTAAAATTGTCAGCTTTGATGCTCCTTTGCATCCTTTCTTTCACCTGCATCATGTTCTTCTTCTGCAGCCTTGTGTGCTTAGGATGATCTTTGTGAGAGAAGTTGCAAAGCTTCTTGCCTTTCTCAGCCTAAATGCCACTTTCATGGTCCTGCTTTCAGGAAGGAGTTACCAAGCAGCAGAGTCAGAAAGAATTAGAAGACAGCAAAGTTTTGTGCTTGATGAAGATGAATAAAAACATTGTGCTGGTGCAGTAATCAGTGCTGCACTTAATTTACTTGCTGTAGTTTGTCTAATAAATACCTGGTTCTTTGGACTCCCACATCTAGTTAGATGTAAATTAATTAGGATAATTTTGACTGACACTGCTGTGTTGTTTTTCTGCTGACTTACAAAAAATTGTTTATTTTTACTTAGATGTTAAATTATGTTTTGCTGTGGAAAAATCTAATTGTCAGCTATTAGTGGCACTGCCAGGAATCACCATGGATTCCACTTATTAACGGGATTGCTATCTGGTATAATCTCTACTCTCATCATTTTTCTCTCCTCTCATCAATTTATAAATCTTTCTTTACACCTCTTAGCTTTCAGGCAATCTGCCTTTATTCCTCTCCTGACCTTTCCCTACTGGCCTCAGCAGTTTCTCTCTATTCCTCCCTGGCTCCTTCCCCTTCTCCTCACTTTAAGTGCAGGTTCTCTGTCACTATTTGATCTCTCAATAGTGATGGTTTTTTATTCTCTGCACTTTGTTTCTCAGTCTGGCACAGTCACACCAGCAATCCAGGCTTGGGGATCTCCCACCTGCTGCTCCCACAGCCTTTTCCTAACAGGATCTGCAAGAGGAGCAGGACTGTGCAAGGCAGTGGGATTTCTCTGGTTATTTTAAGTGTTCAGTTAAAACACATACTGACAACAGAATCGTTGCTGTTGAATGGAAACTTTAGAGTAAATATTGCTTTTGTAAGAGTTACCATTCCCACCAACAGCCACACGCAGCTCTTGGAGGAGAGGAGCATGGGAGGGGCTGGAATAAATCTTGTGCTTTTCTGCCCTTAATCTTGACCAAGGCATTTCATTTGGCTTTACATGGAAGTTTGAAATTTCAGAATAAATAAGAAAACTCTCAAAATGCCCCTCTTCTTACTCATTTCCACACTTATATTGTAACAACATTGTTATCAATGTAATAAGATTAAACTGAAATTGCCTGTATTGACTTAGATTTTGCTGAAGAAAGCAGCTTGTACCCAAAAGCATATTTGCTTTTTCCAAGCTGTATCAGCTAATCTAATAAAAGATACCATTTTCACAAAACTCTCTTTGCTTATGCCCATTCCTCATATCCTCCTAAATCAATAAATAAAGTTAAGAGTACCTAAAAATAAACCAGGCTTGTTTTGTGGCAGACACACCATGCAAAATACCTTCAGAATCTGGCTATACATCTGCTCAGCACTATTTCATCTGGCAGGCAGCTGCTGAAGGAAACCAAGGCAGAGTCAAGGACCTGTATATATTTTTTTTAGAATGTAATTTTCTCACTTTTCATAAAAGACTTATTTATGTACAGACAGTGAATCCTAGAGTCATGTAAAATGGCACGGTAAATTGTTTACTGCTTCTTTCCCTAAGAGCATAACTATTTAGAGGAGTACAATTTCACACACCACCTGATGCTGCAGATGTATTTCATTCCTGTATGCTTGATTGGTACTGAACATTTCAGTATTGCTGTAAATAAATGAAATACATGGCAAGTAAAGAGATTAGAAGCACATTTCTTCAGTGTGAGCTGGAGGCTTTCAAGCAAATACCTCCTAATGATGTGTTGACTAATCCACAGTCCTGCAGTTAGTAAGGCACCATTCCCTTGAATTTCATAAAATGTAATGAAAATATTCATACTTATCTAACCTTTTGTTCCTCATTTGAACATTTAGGATTCAGAGATGTGGTTATAACCTTACAAATGCTTGTTCTGTAATTATTTGCATGTAAAATAAATCATGAAATCACAATATTTTATTCTTCCCCCCCCCCGCCATACCTTCTTCAGCTTCTTAAGAGGAACCTTCTAAGGGAATGTCAGAAATTTTATAAGTCCTGAAATGGTTCATCCCCAGCTGTTGATTTAGTGCCCATTATTTGAAATCAAAGCACTTCCTGGTTAGAACAGTAAACATGAGCCCAGTGTGGTACTGGGGATGCTCTTAATCACCAGGAACTTCAGAAACCTGAAATTCCTTTGGGTCATGTACTGACTGCCTTGTGGAACATGAGAAATGCCCACCAAATCACATTGACAGATATTTGTCAGAATATATATCTTAAAAGATATTCTTTTATTGAACCTCCCTAGAATGCATTGTCCTGTTCCAGAGAGGTTGATTGAGATATACAGATGGAGTACTGTCCTCACATGTAGTATTTGGGGTTCTGAAATTCTTACTTTTTCTTCACTAGTTGGTACTTAGAACTCACAACTAGATTTATTATTTGAGTGCAATTAGTCAGGATTTCAACCAACGAATGAGGACTTTTTCATTTTGCACTGACAACTGGAGCCACTTGGTTATTATGAACTAAAGGAGAAATCTACCTTTATCCTCAAAAAATATACTGAAACATTTTTCCCCTAACAATAATTCAATTAAAAGACAAAAAACCTTTTACAAAACAGTCTGCTTCTTGAAGTTGCTTTTGCTTTTTTTCCTTTGCACATGTTCTGAGATAACCAAACCCCTCTGAGAAGGCAGGTTATCAACTCCCCACATGAGGAGAAGTCTTGTGTCTTTAATCCTTCTCGCCTATGTGAAAAGTAGGCAACCTGGAGGGAAAACAACATGCCTTTACTGGTGTCAGAACCAATCATTTACATTAGTGCTTGAAGATAGGGCTATATTTTCAGTTTTCTCCACCAACATTCAGACATCTGTGAAGTAGATTGAGCTCAGTTGAGGAAAACATAAGTTTAGAGAGTGTCAACTGAACCTTTTTTCTTTCAAATCTCTCTCAGTGTACTGTAGGAGGAGACAGCTTTCCCTAAAATAAGGGGGAAAATGGTATTTACATTGATATTGTAATTAAAATTATAACTCTCCCACTTTCTCTCTGTGAAACTATCTGGAAAGTGTTAAAGTGGATTTTAATATAAAATATTAAACTGATGCAAATCAAGCATTATATGAAGTGAGCATTTCATAACTCCTCTGTGAGAGCTTTCAGTGCTATTGCTCTCAAATTGTGCTTAACTTTAATATAAATGATGGCAAAGTGCTGTCATGGGTTTTACACAGTGTCTTCAGAATCTAGGATATTACAATAAAAGAAATGTGTATAATCTGTTTTCTATGTTAATAATAAGCTACATGAATCAACAGAGTTGTTGAGAATTGGGTCTGATTTGGGTCTGACCTATACCCAGCAGCTGGACTGAGGTCACTGCACTTGACCTGTTTTATGTGATTTCTGCCAGACTAGGAAGCAAAAATCTCTGATGGCCTGAAAACCTGCTGTGCTTTAAAATATAACACAGGCACAACCTGTGGAGGGGAAAGCCCAAACTACCAGCGCCTATACTCAGGTTTCCTCCCTGCTCCCTTCTCTGCGGATCCAACAAGCACAAGGCAAGGAGGAAAATCATGGAATATCATGGAAAGCCAAGCCAGGAGCAGCCCTTGTGCTGCAAAGCACCAGATCTGACTTCTCCCATTAGCAGGAGCGAGCAGTGGTCACATAGCAGCATCCTCATTAATCCACCCTTTGTCCTGCTGGTTCCTCTGTGATTTACTCTCCTGAAGCAAGTGACCAGCCCTCGCTGCACATTCCAAATATGTTCCCATTTAAGCAGCAAGGCAGAAGGGATTCTTTGCATCAACGTTGTTAGGTGCTTGTATGCACTTACAAGGCAATAATCTGACTGCAGTTATTATCCAATTAAACTGACAGAACATGACAGGAATAATATTAGTGTAATAACTCCAAGGGAGAAGGTGTTAGTTAAACATTGTCTATATTGCAAATACTTTTAAAACTTCAATAGTTGAGGAGATTTTAATTTTATGTTTATTTTAGGAATTGTAAGGTGTAATTCTGATACCACTGTTAGAGTTTGCAAACACAGATGAAGTCTCATAATCAAAATGATGCAAAATAAGTCCTGATCAAAGTGAATTTTTTTACTTTTATCTTTTCTTGCTTTTCCAAAAGAGGGTTTTGATCAAAATCAAATGATCAAATAACACAGATTCTGATCCACTCCTATGGCATGAGCTGATACTAATTATGGCATTTGTGACATTTATGTAAGAGTGGAGCTCACAATTGTGTAAGGCCCATGTTGATTGACAGTGAGGCATCAGAGATTTTATTTTTATTGCTGTGTTGAGCAGGCCAATTTAAAAGGCAATTGGGTTTGTACTGGGCTTCCAATTTAGAAATTGTGCTGGTGAGGAAACTGTAATTGAGAAATCAGAGCTAGGTGACTGTGTCTGGGAAGAATGTAAAGGGAAAGGACCTCCCTCTGATTTCTCTGGTCCTCTGTAACACAGCACATCTGGTCTACAGGCTCTAGATCAGTGGATAAATCCTGAGCTGAGCTGGGAGCTCCCACCTCCTTCACCTGCTCTGTGCCTGTGGTGCTGCTGCACAGCCCTGCTCCCCTAAGGAACCACCCAAATTCCTTCTGATCCACAAAGACTGGTCTGCTGTCAGGACTATACAACTGATTTTGTCCTTGTGTGGGACTCTCCCTCCTCAGGACCTCAAGCCCATCACTTCCTCTGAATCCTAGGACTTGGAGCAGTGTATGCCACTCTAGAGAGTAAGGGTGGTGCAGGCTTTCCAAAATATCACTCTTGGAGCTCTCAAAAGCAGCCATGCACTGAAGATGGACTTATGACTAAAGAAAATACAAGTGTTCCTTTATGTGTTTAGTACTTCTCTCATCTTAGATGAGTTGCCTGTGCACAGATTGTCTCTGATGCATGGTCCAAGTGCCTTGAAAAATTTGCATAAATATTAAATAAGCAGCTCAATGATATGTAGTAATTGACTATTCAAGGGAACAAAGCCTCAATGTGATGGATTTTCTGGCTTGCAGTGACAGATCTGATGTCATGCTCTATGCTAGAGTAGTTACATTACTTCATGCTGCTGGCAATGAGAGATCCCAAGCACTTCCATCAGTAGGGAAGGCAGGAATAGCTTTCAGTGTAATAATGTTCCCTACAATGTTAAATTAAATTGGACCCTTTGGACAGCTGTTTCTGTTGTTCCACTATTTGTTTTTAGGACACAACTGGGTAGATCTTAGGATTATCTAATGATTAAGAGCAAGAATCAGTCTTGCAAGGAGGTAATTTTTAAAAAGTTTTGTTTGTTGGTAACAGTTGGGCACAGAAAGCAGAAGCTGATGCTGACAGTAAGTGTCTTTAGTTGACTGGTATAACTTAAGCAGATATTTTGAGACATAAAATCATTATAGCGTCAGTGTTTTCCAGATGAATATAATGTAGGGAATAAACCCTCCCTGTGTCCTAGTCTGAGTAAAAGGTATGTCAAATAAATTCTTAGTGACAAATCTGCAACAAGCACTAGACTGTCTCTGATTTTTCCAGACAGCATCACTTATTTTTTTTTGACAAAAGAAACTGCTGAGAATGGCTAAGACAGCAAAACATACATATCACCCAGAGACATCAGCACAGTCTACCTGCCCTCTGCTGACTGCTTGTTTTCACATAATTCTGCATATTTTTGCATAATGGGCATGCTATAATTTCTGTAAGTACATCTTCAGTTTGGAGATTTTAAAGCAAACCACCTTCTTTCTCTCAGCTCTGAAAAGCTTCTTCCAAAGCTGTCATTACCATGAAGTTAGTGCTGGGTTATAGAATTAGGAATAACTAATTAGACAGGGAAGGTAACAGTGCTGCAAACACCCCAGCCACGTGCATTTGGGGTGAATGAGGCCTCCTGTTTAGCTGGGAATGCACTGGGGAATGCAGCAGCTCGTCTGCCTCTGGTTTCTGCCAAGATTGCTTGGCTTTCTGAAAGGTGCATTCTGAACAGAGTCTCTTGGTCTCAGCTGAGGAACTGGAGTCTCATTCTATGGTTTGTGCTACTGCCACTGGAAGTGATCACTGTCCTCTGCCACCTGCTGAATCCTGCCTGGGAATTGCTTGGAAGGCTGCAAGCTAACCCAGGGTGAAAGCCTGTCAGGGACCATTGTGGCAACCTTCAGAGATTATTACAGCCCAGCATCCAGGCCCTTTCCCTGGCCTTTTACCAGCACAGATAAAACCTGTAGGGTAACAGCATTTAGCTTAATTTCTCAGACTCTGAGCTCAGGATTACTGCCTGGAGGTTGTTAGACACATATGAGTTATTATTTTAAAAAGAAGCTAGATTTTGAAAAATGAAGCTTGAAAGTTCTTTGAGGCTACTTTATCCTAAACCTGAGAGGTGGGAAAACACTGCATGCCATGGTGCTTTCTCTGCTCACAGCTCAGGATTGTTCTCCATAACTTTTAAAACAGACAGACAATGTGTTTCGAAAAGGTAAAATTACAGTATCCTGGAGCACCAGAATGAGGATTTACAAAGGAAAATGTAACTGGTACATGTGATTAAATCGCTGACCACAAACTGGTTTGTGTTCCAAAGCATGAATTTGTCAGATGGTTTCCTCATGGGGGACTGCTGGAGTTTTCTGTGGACCAGCCTCATCCACACGTGGCTTTCTGGAATTGCAAGTGCCATGTTTCCTTCAGGCACTGGTGTTTGGAAGAGGGAAAGAACAGACTGAAGAAAAAAGGCAGCATGATAGTGTGGGATCCTGGAGTCAGTGGTTGGCTGTTTGTAGAACCCAGCAACAGGCACTTCACTGATGCAGAAAGGGAATAGTCTGCATGTGCTCTCACAGGGAGCCTGCTGATTTCCAAGGCACCTAGGGAGCTAATTTAGGTACTGAAACTTAGGTCTACAAGTTCTGATGTGTTTTACCTCTCAGTCTGCTGTGCAGAACTGAAAAGTGACTTCCTTCTGTAGCTTTTACCATTTACAAGATTGGAGATAAAACTACTGACCTGATTTCCAAAGACATTCCGGAAATAAGTGAGAATTGTTTAAAATACTCTACTGAGAAAGCCTCACATGTGTCAGGAGAGCAGCAGGTACAACACCTGTCTCTGAAACACCTCAGTGACCCTGCTTTTGCACACCAGCCTCTGCCCACACCTGGGCTCCCCCCTCTGACACTCACTCCTTACTCCCATCAGCATTTTAAGGCAGAATTCTTTCATCACTGTCACACCTGTCCTTCTCTGTATGAATGAGAAACTGTGTGTATTTAGTGAGTATTTTTCCATTTTTTTTCTAAGTTATCATGGTGGTGAATAGAAGATTTAAAGGCACTTGTATTTATAACATATCTACAGACCAACAAAACCAGAGAGCTCTTTCTTCTTTTCCTGATCCAAGGGCCCGAGTCCCAAAACAACTTGGAGGAGACCACAGGGTGTGTATACAGGCCATCTGTCTACAAATCTATCAGCTGTGGTGAAAATTTGCAATAATTTTCCTATCAGGTACAATGTAGCTTGAGCCTCTGCATGTATTTTTCAAAAGACATTAAATCTTTGGTGATTTTAAGTTTCATTGCATATATGTGTGGAAAACAAGCAAGCTTTTGCAGTTCACTGGTGGGTGACTGCCAACCTGGGAATAATGGAGTTGGAGACATTCCTTCTGCAGCTTTCTCCAGCTAATGTCTCACCCCAAATTTCATTTTGTTTTTCTCTCTCAGTATCTCTTTGCTCACTACTGCCAGCCAGAAAAACAGGCTGAAGCTCACTAAGATGAAGTAGCTGGGTCACACTGCAGAAAGTGCTGATGTGAGCTGTTTCTTAACAGGTTGAGCTGTTATTTTCCCACATAACCTCCTGGATGTGCTGAAACAATAGATTTTTGTTTTATTCTTGGAATGTATGTGCACATCTTGGACTAAAGCTATGGATGTACAGAATAGTTTTTAATGGTGCAATAATTTAGTATTTCCTGTCCTATGCCTTAAAATCTAAAGATCTTGCCACTATTTTGAGATACTTCAGATTATATCTAAGGATCTCAGAGAAGAACTTGACAGGCATTAGTGAATTTAACCACATGCTTGATCTCTCTCAGATGGGTTGGTAGTGCCCCTGAGGTGTTTTTTATGAAGAGAGGAACAAAGTCACAGAAAACAGGGGATTGCATTTACAAGAACAGTGAGCCTCATGTCCAGCGAGACTCACTCTTCAAACACCATGGGATCCCAATAAAAGATCTTTGGTGTATCCCAAGCTGACAACACAATGATATATATGGGTATAAAATGTTAATTTAGAGTTGGTTTGCTGACTCTGTGGTCTGTACAGGGTAACTTCCATCATGACACTAAAAGTTCATGTTCAAGACAGAGGGATTGATTAGAAAATATTAAAGTCACACACAGAGAAGAATAATTTTTAGAATTGTTTTGGAGATTATATTCTGGTGTTTGCTGGTAGTTTTGGATTGATATAATATATCTCCTTTAATTTTACTTTTCTGGTTATGTATATAAAATACATATATAAACAAAAGCTTGCTTTTCTAAAATGTACTTAGAATTTTAGCCTTAGTGACTGCCTCTAGTGAAGATATAGCTATTGATTTTCTGGGGACAAGAGTACTCTTATTATGCAGAGGTTATAGTCCTACAAATTTTCATAACAACACAAAATATTTTTCCATTATAGATCTGGTAGGAAGGAAGGGAGAATGGAAATGTTTTTGCAGTCTCTTTCTGTGACCTTCCAAATGAGTCTGTTTAAACCTGCATGTATCTGCCTGAAGCATTAGTCATGCAGGTTCCTATTTAGAAAAGTTCTTTACTTATTCTATATACAAATGACCTAAACTTCAAGTGAAGACAGATTTTGGTTGATTTCTCTAGTTCATTCTCAAATCTACTATTGGAGATTAGTCACAAAGTTAAAGCCACATTCCCCAAGTACCTATGGCTATAGAGCTGAGTGTGCTCAAAAGCACTCTGGTTGGAAAAGGTTCCTTACACAAATAGCTTTATTTCCCACAAGGCTCACATCATCTTCCCAGTTCTACATGAAAACTTTATTCTTTAAATACATCTCATATTTTAGATAAAGCCAGAAATCCTTCAAGACACTTGCACTTCAGATTGCTGCACTGATAAAATAGATAGGGATTTATTTTAAGGAGTTCCAGAAGGGTGCAGCCTCTGCAGTGTGAAGTGCAGCAGTTGTGGCCTTGCCCACTCACTGCCATGAGCTCTGCGTGCAGATCAATGCCAGCACCCAAAAAGCTCCCCCAGCTGCAGACTGGCGGGGAGAGCTCGCTGCTCAGTGCTGGCATTTCAAAAAAGGGTTGTCTTCCTTCTGGCACCTGCCCATTCTAATTTTTCCTTAGTGCTTAGAGCACAATATATACAGGATCCACAGCTTCAAGTGAAAAGATAAAAGGTCGTGTCTCATGGCAGGGTGTTCAAGCTATCTGTTGGAGCCATTGGAAATTTGTTATTTCTTTCCACTGCGTAGTCGCTGCTTGAGGTATTGGTAAGTCTCAGGCACGGAATTAACTCCAGCTCACAGCCACTCCATACAGAAAGCACTTTAGACACTATTTTTTTGGGAGATGATGGAGTGAAATGGAGAATAAGTATTTAAAAGAACATGTAACATTGCTCAGTAAAGTGATTTTTTAAAGAACATCTCTGTTTTGTTAGCTTGCACACAGCCATGAGCAGTGGGCTCTGACTGAGTCACACGGGGCAGCCTGGCAGAATCCAACAGGTCTGACACACTGGGAATCACAAACACCTCACAGGCTGTCTGAGTTATTAACATGTCCATTCAGTTTCTGTGAAAACTCTTCAGTACAACCTGGTATGCTGAGCTGTCAAAATGTTATTTAAATAACACCGATGGATGGCATGTAGGAGACAGGCTTCCCTTAAGCAAAACACCTGGCACTCAGTAGCTATTGATACAGCTTTTATTTTACCATCTAATATTTTTTTAACTGTAATTTCACCCCTAATTATATTAAAAATAAGCTTTAAAAAGATATTATCTTTCCCTGGGAACTTCCAGGTCACAACTGACAGTGCTCTCCACGTGGAACTGTTCCTGTGAGCCCCAGCTGGAGCTGGTCACAGGGCAGGACACAGACTGACCCACACTGTGCCCAGTGGGACACTCTGGGAAGGGCTGGGCTGCCAAAAAAAGGGACAAGCTTTAAGGAGCTCCTCCATCAGCTTCCAACAATGGCTCAACAGGCACAGAAGGAACAACACTTCTGCCCCGTTCTTAGGGGACACAGGTGAATCTTAAATCAGCTCAACGTGGCATTAATGCCACATGCCAATGGGTCTGTCTGCCCTGTCAGTGAACTGGTCAGAATTCCTGCCTGGGAATTCTTCACTGCTGGCACTCCCAGCCCAGGGGATCCGGGTGGATTTGCTCACACAGTGAGCAGAAGGATGTGTATTGATTAAGGTTCATTTGAACAGCTCTGTTTTGAATAAATACAGCTGCAAGGGAAAGGAGCAGGCACACAACCCTCTTGGTGAATTATTAAGCATCAACTTTTGCTGCTGGAGAAATACAAGAAAAATACTCGAGACCAAAAAAAAAAAAAAAAAGGTTGTTGGTCAAAATGTTAAAAATTCAAGGTAAGGCACAGATCTAGCTAAGTCAGGCTGACAGCATCCAGCCAGAGATTCATTGCACTAAGGTCTGCTGAGTCTTTGCTTTAAAAACAAGTGGATTCATCTACTGAGTCCCTGAAAAGGATTTTTTTGCCTTTATATTGTCATGAAGATACAATAAAAACATCCCTTAAGTCCTAATCCAGCATTAAAAAGATGTGGTAGATGTATTTCTGTTTGAATTAATGACACTGAATAATTTCTGTGAAAGGAGGTAAATATCATACTGTCTGAAATACATAAGCTTCTGAAATTCAGTATTTCTTAGCTGATTAGTCCAGATAAATATTCAAGCATTTAGTAATGTACTTTTCAGGCAAGGTCATTCTATTTCTGTTTTATCTGTACACAAAATATTTCCATATCAGCGCACTGCATTTTGGTATTAGTTTCACAGAAATTACTACTATTTATGCCAAGAAATGAGAGGGGAATTAGCCCAATAAACTGGTGTCCTGATGGAGTTAACAGGATAGAAATGAATCCAGATAATGCAACTGGAAAGCATGAAATATTGTTTTAAGTGCTGGGAGTATTGGCTTGGTTATCATAAATAAAGCAGGGATGGGTGGGTGATATTTTATGTAATTTCCACTGAACAGAGAATGATAACTTGGTAGTGAGGTCAATGCTTCTGCTATTCTGACCTGTGTTTATTATTACCTTGATCTACCAGCACAGTGCAATTTCCCCTTTCAGCCTCCCTCTGGTCTTTTCTTGGCATCTAACATTCTCCTGGAGAGAAGATTGTCTCCAACTCTAGTCTGTTCAGTGTCTTTAAATATTGATTATTCTTCTTCCCAAATCAGGACACATGCTAACCTATTTCTTTCACTGACAAGTACAAACTTCCTTATCTTTTTCTTCCATTCTTAGTGCGGGCAAAAATGGTTCTTCCATGTTTTGCAGCTGGTTGAATAACCTTATTACCTTTCCATGCATAAGAGAGGATTTTCTTATCTGTAGCCTTGTCCACATCACTGTTAATGAGAATTGTTTCCAGGCTCAGAGACTGTCACTCCCTGTTGTGTTAATTGGACTGTAAAACCCCTCATTGGCAGGAACTTTCTGAGAAAATGCTAAAATAGATGGATGATCAGAGGAGGTAAGACTACATTTTGCCTATGGTAATATAGAGATACACACTCCTGATAAACCTGTTAACAGATTTTATATTTTCTCTGCAGAGCAGCTCTCCTGTTACGTGACCCAGCTGTTTTCTAAGAGTTGATCAGAATTCCCTCCCACAAGACTAGAGGTGAAATCCTGGTTCCTCCAGAGGCAATGGACACTTTTACACTATAAGATGATTTTTTTTGTGCCGTGCACAGCAGGAGGCTGCTGATGCCTTGAGGGTTTTTCCTCCAACTCCTCCAACTGCCACTTTTGACCACTGTAAGTGAACTGGAAAACTGAGTTGGGAACAAGAAGGCACTTCTGACTGATTCTTTGTGTGCTTGTTTACACAGCTCCTGAGTCAGCTGCATGCTTCATGGCTATAAATGTAATTTCAAACCTTTTCATTACAATACAGCTTACCCGAGAGTTCTAAAAATATTATCTGCTTTATTATATTACTCCAAGGTTTCTAAAGTATTTTGTGTGTGTACAAAACAAGCCTTTTGCTAAGAATACTTTGAAGAGTCTGGAGGACCACTGCAGGAGTATCTTGAGCAACTGATAGTGCATTCCCTTTCATTTAAATCTTTAAGCTGAAAATAAATGCTTTTCCAGAGTATGTGCTGTTCCCATTCAAATGATGATGTTGAAGATCAGTGGTGTCAAGTGTGTGAAGTCCATCAGCCTGTTCATATAACAGGTCAATAAATGGATCCTCCCAGCCTCAAAATCCATCAAGGTGTTACACAATTTATTTTTTGTAACTTCATGTGTGGTCCAAATGTCAAAAACATCTGCTAGTTTTGCTATTAGTTGTGCACCTCAGTATATGTTTATAGTCTTTCAGTCAGTACAATGTCATAGTTCAATGGGACCTTCTGCCTAGTTTTGTCTCCAGCTGCCCACTATACATTTGTATATAGGTGAAAACTTAAACTAGTAAAAATCTGGGGACAATCAGCTTCATTCTTCCAGGAGGATGAGGTTCTAGAGTACCTAATATGTCTTCATTTCCCTGACAGCTGTTGTTGAATTGGATTAGAATTCAATTTGGAACTCTTTTGTATTTTCTCCTTTGGGACCAACCATATGGAAAATCATAAAATACCTTGCTTGCAGCAACAAAATAACTTTCAATAAAAATGAAAGTATTGAAGCAACTTTACTAAGTGACTAGGATTGTTCAAATTAATTACAAATTATATCTAAGTGAAATTTTAGAAGAGGCTGTCTACTGAAAAAGAATATGTTAAGTGAAGCTCTACAGCAGAGTAGAGCAGAGTACCACTCTAATCAAAGAACAGTTAATTCATTCATTCTTATACATGTCAAATGATTCACTAGAAAAGAAAATCCTCCACGAGAATGAATGGTACGAAAAGGAAAATACTAAGCAAGATTTTTCTTTTTTTTTTGTACATGCAGAAATTTGCAGTGTGAGAAACTTGGGTTTGCTCTAGAGAATAAACCACAAGTAAACAGGAAGTGGTGGCTGAGGGCTGGTTTATGGCACACTTACTCAAAGAAAAATCTTACTCCATTAGCAACACCATTAAATCCAGCAGTGCTACTTGTACAAAAATCCCATTTTCATTCCTTTAACTTGTCACAATCTGACGCTACAGGAATATAGTTTGTAAGACAGCCATGAAATGTTTTTCCATCGCTTCTCATCTGCACATTCATAATACATCAGAAATACCCTTTTTTTTTTTTAGCTCTGTATCTATTCTTGGCTATGAGATTTTGATAAAGAATTCACACAACATCCTGCATCCCTGATGTTTTGTTCCTACCACTCCCCAGCTGTACCTGTCTGCAGGTACTATTTTGTTATGTACATCTAAGCACTGACGTGGTCAAAAGGTTAATACATTGCAGGGGAGGAGGAAAGGGTTCCCAAAAGGTTATGAGCCTCCCTAAGGACTTCTCAGCAGCCATGATCCTTATATTCCTTTTAGATGGTAATATTTGGCAGCACACTGGCATGCTTAAATTATTATATATGCAATTTATATTCCCCGAGTTTGCTCTCAAAGCCTCGCTGTTCTGAAACAATCTACTGCTTGGTGAGGGAAGATCCAGATCTCGCTGCTCAGCCTCTGAGTGTTTGGAAACCTCTTTTTTCAAAGGTGAGAAAACATTCTCATTCCTGTGCCTTACGGTCTCTCCTGCAAGCTGCCCGTTTCTGACTCCCTTTCGCATTTAGTCTCTTTACCACAAAATACAAAATCCTCTTAACAATTCCCTCCCCTCTCCCCCCCCCAAACTTACCTTGCAGTATTTTGGTAGCATATTAGCTTGCACTGGACTTTCTTCCCTGAAGCCTGGCATTAGAGTCCAAATGAGGTCATTAATGTAAAAAAGTGGAGTGGTCTCATCCTAGCCTGGTTCCGGAGGGCGCCGCGCTCGGTCCCGTTCCAGGGAGCTCTGCAGGCTGAGCTGGGAGCCAGGCTCAGGGCTCCCACAGCAGGACTGCTAATGGTCAGGAGTGCACAGCCTCAGCACTGCTGTGTCAGTAGCAGGAAGCTTTTACCGTGCCCGGGTTCCTGTCAGTGCTACTAATTCAATCACTTACATATGCAATAAATTCACATGAAAAATTAACAAACACCTAGCCAGCAGCAGTGCCCTCTGTTCATTCGCTTTTTCCTAAAAAAGCAATGCAGCTTTCTCTTCAAATAATTGGATTTAATGGTTTATTTCAGCATTTTGTGAAAAAAAT
The DNA here is from genome assembly GCA_003676055.1 of Chloebia gouldiae. Classification (NCBI taxonomy): domain Eukaryota; kingdom Metazoa; phylum Chordata; class Aves; order Passeriformes; family Passeridae; genus Chloebia; species Chloebia gouldiae. The sequence continues at coordinate 4,382,071 of QUSF01000026.1, forward strand.
TCCTTTATTCTTAAATAGCTTCTCAATATTAATCCATTACATTATTTTATTTTGCTTTTATTATAAATATCTTCCATCAGGTTATCTTCTAATTACATCTGTATCATCCCTTGAACTAAAAAGGACTGTGCAGATGTCAGGGTGGGGTATAGCTCAGCAGCTTGCAGCGATCTATTTGATTTGATTCTATTTTCCATTTCTAAGATCCACTACAGATAATTTTTGGTATCATTAGTAGCAATAGCTCTAAAGGTAGTGCAGCCTAAAGAGCAAGAAGGAACTTGGGACTCCTTTCTCCTCCTAAACACAAATCCCTAGGGAATTGAGGTCCAAGTATCACATATTTCCTTATTACCTTTTTTGAGAGATTGTTGATGCTCCCTGGAGAGCAGGTCTGGGATTCTACAAGCAGTAGCCTACAGCTCACACAGTCTAATGACAAAGAACTGTGTTCAGAACTGAGAACAACTTAAAGCAAAAACTGTGGTCTTTAACAGCAGGTTTTGTTGAACTGTTATTCCTACTACAGCTTGAGAAAAGAGGGTGAAGTGAATGCACACATCCTCTGCCCATGGGGCAGGCTGAGATTGATACCAGCTGTTAAAGCAGCTGGTGACCACACTGATATTCAGGATGCCTTTGGCATTTTCCTTCTCCTATAGAAGTGCTCCAGCACCTGGGGCCACGTGTGTCAACTGCCTGGCCCCTCTCACAGCTGCTTTTTGACACTGTAATAAACTGAAAATCATGTGGGCATGGATGTGTCCCAAGTAATATAAAGGAAATTATCTTAAATTCCAGTGTCCGCTAAGGTGTTTCCTCTGAATGTAGTTATGGAGATTAAAATACCTTAATTCTCTAGAAAATGCCTCTTTCTAATGCCTTCAACTCTTTCATCAGGTCAGTCTTTGAGAATGTTATCTCACTATGTTCTTCAAAGTTTCTAGTTGATATGTGTGCTAATTACCATGCTAAGATCCCTTCCATGCTCCAAGTAGTGTGCTCTGTTGTTTCTGACAGTCCTCCCTTTTATGGCCTTTTCCTTAAGAGTTATTCAAACTGGTTTTACTGCTTTGCATGAACACTTCTGCTTCATAGCTTTTCAGAATTCTGTTTTGAAAAGACACTTTGAATATCTAAATCAGTACAGCAGTTATTAATTTGCAATATATCAATACCAGTCTGCTCTTTGTCCTCTTATAATTATCATATTATGTGTTATTAGACTTAGAAAGCCACCCTGAAACCAAATCACCTTATTTCAGAAAAAATGCTAGGGGCAATACATTGCAATTTTTTCTGCATTATATATGAAACACAGAGAAACCAGAATAATCTTTCTCTGTAAGCAACAGCAAATCCAGCAGGGTCAGGTTGATCCTGAAGACTCTGCTGGTGTGGCCCAGTGCAGCAAACTGATCTGTGGAAATCAAGAGTGGCCTCTGTCCTTTTCCATTGACTCTATTTCTTTTGTTATGGATTTGGAGTATACAACAGTTATGAGGTAAACACAGTTGATTAGCCAGACATAGATGGGACTAGACTCAGACACAGTGGTGCAAAATCATTTCTTGCAGTTTCATGGAACCAATGGATAAAATCACAGGGTGGGGGCTGTGCTATCCGCTAAAACACCTTCAACCAGCTCCACTCCCAAAACTGACTCCTCTGTAAGCTGCTCAGCCTGGCTCAGAATGGGATTTTCCTCCTCCTCCTCCTCCTCCTCAGCCCCTGTGGTTGGGGCTCAGCTGTGCCATCCTGCCTCCCTTTCCAGCCCCGTGCTGTTCCTGGGCAGGATGCTCCTGGCTGGAATTCACTCCGGAGCTCCTCTGCTCTTTTCAGTTTTCCTTACCCATTCAGGGCTCTCTGTTACTGTGACACTCATCTGCCTCTCTTCCCTCCCACGAATTATTGTTTTGTCCATGTCCTATCAGCAATATCTCAGAAGGAAAAACCACATTTACTTGGCCAGGTTTCCATGTTTTGAAGAGAATCTTCTTGAATTTGGGATTGCATTATTGGTATGCATTTACCAACTCAGTTATGGAGGGCACTGAATCCTCTACCACAGAGTTACACTCCAGTTTCTGAGTGAGATCTGGCAAAAGGTTTGGATTCAAACATAGAAGTAATTTTAAAAATATTTTCATTTTTATAAAACAGTTTTAATAATTAAAAACCAAAGCGCTCTCCACAACTGGGTGGCATCTTTTAACATACATGCTACCATGGTTCTCTGCCAGTACTAAGTATTAATGAGAAAGTGACACAGGACAGAAATCTGCAATGGATTTCCTCTGGAAACCATGCTTCTCCTATTTCAGAAATTATTTTGCTGTCAATAAACACAAATTCTAGGGACTGCACAAAACTAAAGCTGCAGAGAAACAAATGGTTACCAGATGCACTAAAAAATTGCTTCTCCTCTTAGTAAGAATCTGTAAACATACAGAGTAGAATTAAATGTCATGTCTGTAATATATTTTTACTTTATGAAAATGATTTGATGACAAAAAGATCTCAAGTGCAGTTAAACTCTTTAAGCAGTGATTCTGCTCCTTTTCAAGAAGTGTCAGCTATAAAGAGTAAAGAAAAAAACATGAAAATTTTAAAATTGTCTTTGACTAGTAAACTTAAGAGTATTCTGTAAAGTATTTGCAGTTCTTTGATATGTGTGTATTTAATTGTCAGGTAAGTGGGAATGATAGACATCATCTGTATGGTTGCAAAATAAAACATACACTAGAATGTGTTATGTAAGTTTTTACCTGTAGATGAATGTAAATATTTCTATTGTACTCCTTGCAGACTGCTGTCCAAAAGAATGTGCAGTTGACAGAACTATGTTCTTGTCTGAAATGCTAGATGAGATTTTAATTTTCAGAACTGTTGTTTTATCAAGAAATACCAGAAATTAAAGTTAGCCTGTTGGCAGTGATATACTGAAAGCACCATGCAGACACCATAGTTGAAAAAAAAAGTTGGTTGTTTATTGTGTATTAATGCAAGCCAGTAATTTTATTTTCTTGTGAACAGAACTGTATAAAAGTCACTACAAATGTTATTAGTCCTGTGGTTTGTATTTGCAGATATGGGAACACTTTGTGCATAGGTTTCAGCCATTTGCTAAATTCAGGTTTGATATTTGTGGTCTCTCTAGCCTGTGTGTATCATGTCTGGTTAGCCACATCAGTAACATCTACTCTCTAATTCTGCAAATGACACACAGGATGGAACTCAAGCATGTTTGTGTGCATGAAGGAATAGCAAATACTTGCATGTAAATTCATATAAAATTGCCTTGCTTGGTGTTTAGCAAATACACAGAATCTATATGCAACAACCTGAATATACAGTTTTTCTGTGATGATTAATGAGTCTGAGTTAATTATTTGGAGTTTTACTCAAATTTTTATTTCTGGTATTTGTCAGCGACTACTTGAGAAAAAGGCAGTGAAATTTGCTTTCTCTGACAACTGTAAAACACTTTGGAAACAAACACATTTTTTTCTGTAATGGCAGGAAAAAATACTTATTCCCCTGCCCAGCAAATTTAATGCTCTGATTTTGCATATCTTTGTCTAGCCAATATCCAATGATTTCCCCTATCTGGAAACTCTTTTGCTGGTGTGAATCTTGAAATTTTTAGTAGCAGATTGATGCTCAGTACACTGCAGCATAGAACTGATAATGACCAAGAGCTGCAAGGCTGCGATGATATTATCAGATTGTGATGGAGTGTTCAGGGACATCTGTCTCCCTGATACATTGTGGGATGCAAATCACAGATATAAGATGGGACAGGAACTCCAGAAATCAGATCCTGAGATACTTTTATGAGCCTGAATCAATCCAGAAATAATATTCTGACTCAGTACAGGGATGGAGCACTAAGATGTGGCTTTGTGATCCCTTCCAAAAGAACCAAAAGTGAGTTCAGCAGTTTTTCCTGATTAGGACTGCAAAACAGAAAAGAGAATTCTCTTATTTAAGACAACATGCTCTAAATAATAACCAATTCATTTGTTTCTGGAGCTCAGGAGAGAAAAGTGAGCTGGTGGTAGCATCCTGACTCAGCCAACATCAGGGAAAATATCCCTGCTTGTTCTGATGGGTTCTAGTTTATATCCTCATGCACACAAAATTTGGTTATTATTGAAATACATGTAAGCTTCCTGTTACACAATGTTGACACAGCTGGTGATTTCCAGCCCTCATATGTGCCCACATGAATACGAGATGGTGAAAGGCTCCAATGTCTTTAAAACAAGCCATTGAGTTTAGCTGTAAAATATATTTCCTCTGATTGTAAAGGTTTTAGATGAAGCAAAAACATGAGTTCAGCAGAGTGGGAGACTTGATAAGAAAGCTGGCAGAGAGAATATTCAAACTTTAGAGCTCAGCTCTACTCAAAATAATGTTTTGGACTTGGCAAAGTGATATAAATTTGTCACTGCCTGTGTGGGTCTCTTACCAGGAGGTTACTCAAGCTGTGAAGCCAGTCAAGCCCTCCACAGCTGTAACAGGAAGACTTTTGACTTTTTGACGTTGAGCATTTTGGTCTTTCTGAACCAGACTTGGGGTGTGTTTCTGCTGAAGTCACAGAAATTTCAGAATGCAATTTCTGAAAGATTTCTGAAGAGGACTTCAGAGGGGCAACGGAGAGGGGACCTCATTAATTTGTATAAATATCTAAAGGGAGGGGGTCAAGAGGATGGACCAGGCTCTTCTTGATGGTGCCAAACAACAGGACAAGAGGCAATGAGCAGAAATGGATGCACAAGAAGTTCCACCTGAACATGAGAAAGAAATTTCCTTGCAGTGACCATGCATTTGAACAGATTGCCCAGAGAGGATGTGGAGTCCCCCTCACTGAAGACACCCCATAACCATCTGCACACAATCCTGCACCACGTGCTCTGGACAACCCTGCTGGAGCTGGGAAGTAGGACCAGGTGATCCACTGTGGACCACCTAAATCAGGTGATCCACCTGAACCACTCTGATTCTGTTAAAACAAGGAAGGTGCTGTTCCTTCCTTGCAGGTTCAATCTTCTGGTCTCATAGGCAGCATATCATACCAAATCTCTCAGAAACCGTGTTTAATCTTAAAAGTAATTAGTCTTTTGCTTCCACTTTTCCAGTTGGAAGGCTACTGGAAGTCTTGATTGCTCTAATGATCAGAAACTTTCTTCTAATTTCCAACCTAAATTTATTCACAGCTGGTTAATATCCACTTGTTTCTGTGCCAGTTTTGTTCTTAGCTAATTTAGTTTCTTCCATATCTGGTGTTTATCTCCCCGATGCATTTACATGCTGTGATTATGGTCCTGATGAGCTGTCATTCTGCTCAATGAAATAAGCCAAAATCTTTTGGTCTCTTCTTGCAAGATAGACTTTCCCTTCTCCTTGATCATCCTTATTTGGACCTGTTTCCACGCCTCTCTTCTCTACAAGATTCTCAGCTGAAAATTTGCTACTGGCATTGTCAACTGGCACTGATATTTTCCTGACTATTCTGGAAAAAACTCTTCTAAAACTAGATCTGCATCTGTCATTTTTATGGATGTATTTTATCGACAACTTACAGCCATTATGTATGTGCAAGTCATTCTTCTCAGTAATTTCTAAATGATAACCCATGGCTTAGGGTAGGTTTTCTGTTATTGATGATCAGCACTAAACTGTAGTGTTAAATGAAATTGTATTTTTATTGCTGAAGTACAGACAGGTCCCTGTGTCTGGTGACTGGAGCTCAGCAGTACTGAATGTTTCCCAATATTGACAATGTCTTCCAGCACTGAGTAATCAACAAATGGAGTCACCATCTTCCTGCTTCTTGTATGTTCGTGGATGAAACATCAGAAACAACCACTTCCAACAGTGATCCACAAACTTAATTTTCCTCAGTTTGACAGTCCTTCCTTTAGTGCTCTATTTTTCATTTCCCCATGAATGAGTTTCCTGCCTTTACAGATTTACTGCTATTCTTTACTTTCTCCAACTTCAATAATTTCTTTTGTATCACCATAACAAATGGTTACCAAAGATCATATAGATCACTCCAGTTATACTTCCCTTCTCTAAAACCCCAGTTATGAACAGATGATGCTGTTGAGTTAGTCTGACGTTATGTTGTCCTGATAAATTCAAATAGCTGAATTTGAAAATGCATTTTGTGACAGCTTTCCTGCCCCTATCCAGGAAATGCTGTATTCACCAATTCACACTGTAGCTTTGGAACCCGACTGGTGACATTGAGAAGACAGAAATTAACATGAAAAAGGGCTGGAAGCAACTTACTCTGTTTTTTACAACACTGTAATTTCAAATTGGTTCACTGATATAAAAGTTAAGATACAGCTGGCTCTAATGATGAGGCAAATTTTAAAGTTTGTTTCCTCAGCTTTTGAAACCTATTAAAGTCTATAAAGCCAAATGATTGACAGTAAATGCACGTCAAAATAATTCTCAAGGTTTCATTTTTAAATGTCAGTAGACAAGAGCATTTGAATTTCTTTTATGTATCTCATAACAGCATAAACAACATAAACTAAGTCATAATATAATCAAGAAAGGAAATTTGTCTAAATTCATTGCACTGCACTTTCCTTATCACACATGCTTTTGGTGTTGTTCTAAATGCATAGATGTTATTTTGTTCTAAATGCATATTTTATTGAAAAGCGCTGTCCAAACGTGTTGGTAAATTGTACTCAACATCCATACTGGGGTAAGAGGTGTAAAAATGAAATTATATGCAATGAACATGTTACCAGAAGACAGCAGGCTGCTCTAACACAAGTGAACATGAAGCAGTAGAGTGTCTCATGTTTTACAGAGAACCTCACAGACACTTCATTTACTGTGGGGATTGCAAAAATAGAAAAGCATGTGAGAAAAGTGAATTTATGGGTACCCTGCAGATATTGTAGATAAAATTCAGGTGTTTTTTCTAAAGCTGGCTACTTCCCTTCTCGTGGCAGTGCCCTATTGCTTCGTAATCCTCACATGGTTTGAGAAGAGGGAGCTCAGCTGGTGAGAAATTTTCCACCATCCCTCTACTCGTGTGAGTGAACTACTACTCAGTGAGTAGAACTTTGCTGTGGAACACTTTTGTTTCTGTTTTGTTTTGTGCTGAGAGGGGACTCAGCCCCTGCTGCAGGCAGCAGGCATGGGTGGGTGAGCTGGAGGGAAAACTGCACAAACAGGGCAGGAGGCAAAACATCTCATGAAATCCTTCAAATGCCAGCAAGGGGGAGAAAATCAGCAAAGAGCACAGTGAGAGGAGCAGCAGTGGCAAATCTGAGTGTCTGGATAGGTAATGGAGAAGGAGAGGAAGAAAACTTAATGCTTACATCTACTACGAAAACCTACAGAAGTTTGGCACAAAATGGTTTTTTTGAGAGGAACTGCAGTAATGCTGATACATGATTAATTGTGCAAATTTGGGAAAATCACATTCAGGGGCTAATATTAAACTTTGGGTTGTGATTTGTATTTCTGGGCATGGGTAAACTGATGAGACATAGATTTTTTTTTTTCTATTGCGTATAATGAGTTTCACTTACTTGATATTTTAGAATTTATTTATATGCAAATAAACCACTGGAAGTAAAACTAATGTACCAATGACTCAGAACTTCAAAAGCCTGAGAGCAGAGCAATGAAATGTTAGACTGTTTATAATAATTCTAACCTGGCAGAAAAATTTGCTGAATTTGGTCTTTATGATCCTTAGGCATTTTAGTAGAAATATACAATGACAATGATGAAAATCCATAGATACAGAAAGTCACCTCCTAGTTTACATGCCACGACTCTGATTTGGAAGACAAGTGTTTCTCAAGTTTTGCATCACCTATTTCTGAAACAGACTGTACAAAATTAGATTCTGTGACAAAAACAACTAGTATGTACTTTGTGTGCTAGGTAGATTAATTCTAAGTATTATTTCAATGCTTTTAACTTTTCATTTTCAACATTTGCAAAAAGAGTAGCAAATTAGGCTGGAGAGAGGATTTTAAATGGACCTGGTTTGTACATCAACGCCCTTTCTTTAAAGCTTGCTTAGAAACAGGATTATTATAAATTACAAAATAATCTAAAGCCGAGAAATGAGACTGCATTTCCTAAAGTCTAAATTTCTGTATGAATTTTTTTTTCCATCCTTTCATGACTGTTGTTCTATTTGAATAATTCATCCTGATACAGCTGGTGGATTTTATTCCAACGTTTTATCCTCCTCCTTTGCATAAAAAATTGAGACAATAGTGGTAGATTAAAAAAATAAAGTACAGCATGATTCTTGAGTAAACAGTGCCTCTTTGGTAAAAGTTATATAGTGGGTTTAGACTAACATTTATATTAACGTATGACAGAGACTACGCTAGGGGCTGTTGTTTTTTTATTTTTTGAATGAACTTAATTCCAGAATAGAGGGGTGGATCCTTAGTTAGTTAGTAAAAGTTCTTCCTAATTTACATCCACTAAAACACAGCACGAGCCAAGAATTTGAGCCTTTGCAAGATTTTCTACTAGGCTCTTGTAAAACTGCTCAGCAGCTTCAAGGAAAGCTTCTCCCTACCAGCATTGCAAATGCTCACAGTTTTTACAGCTTCAGCCTGTGCCTTTGCCAAATGCAAATTTATCATCTACTGTCTTTGAATGAACTTCATTCTATGAAAGTGAGCTCATTAGTTTTACCTTTTTTTTTAATTTACAAGTAGTTCATAAACTGCTGTTCAAAACTTGGTAGCTGCTTCTGAAATACTGGAAAATATCAAGGCAAAATGGAAAACATACCAATATAAAGACTGCCCTAGTGTTGTGAGTACATTTAGAAAAGAGTTGTAATAATAAAATATTATCAGTTTATCGCCATGTAATTTTACCTAGGATAGGAGTTATGATTCAGAGACACCACTAGAGATCAGTTAGGATCACAGCCATGTGCCTGGAGTTTTAAAATTTTGTAGCTTGAAGTTTAAGTTTAAGTTGGTATTAACAGCAGAGCAGAGATTCAATTTAGCATTGAATTGAATTTTCCATTGTGCATATTCTTTGTGGGCCATTTTATTAATGTAAAAATGCACATGACTTTTTTTTTATTCAAAACTGTTTAATTGTTTGGGGTTTATTCATTTTAGGTAGCAGTGTCACTGACACTGTCACAGTATTTTTAATATGTTTCCAAGTAAACCAATATGGGATTTGCATCTGCAGTTAATATTGAGATTGTTCTGCTTCCCTTTCCTCAGTGAGTTAGCTGTGTCTTAAATGTTGAGAAATGAGTGCAAAAATGCCTTTTATGAAATCTTTAGCAGTACTTTTCATGGCCACTAGAACATGTGAAGCCCTTGAGGTTCCAACTTGCATGAATTTTCATGTACATATACTTAATTTTTTGTAGACCCTCTTTGAACATAGAGGCGTGTGTTTGACAACTGAACTCATAATGAAATGTGAATGATTAATATGGATCATTTCATGTACATGGGAAATGCCAATGGCACAATGTTAAATGTCACAACACAGGAATTAAGAGCATGAAGCTGATTGCCTGTGCAATTAAAAGTTTGGGAGACTGAACTGATGTATCTGAAACTATCTGATCTGGAACTTGGCCAAGGCACTGTGACTAACAAGCCTGCTCCTGCAAAAAAGCGCCAGAGGAGCTCTGATACCCCTTGTGTGGTCAAGATTTCTGCTTTGTCTAAATTAAGTCATCTCAAAACATAACACTGCCATATATATAATCCCATGCCAACATTTGGCAAAGCACTTCTTCTGTTCAAGCATTTGTGCTGGGGAAAGCTGACTAAATACAGCATCAGGGCAAACAGTTTTGAAAGCATTTATTTTGAATTTCATAGGAAGCCAAATGCTGTGCAAATACTGTTCTGTGACTGAAATTTTCCCCCTGTTCATTTATAGTACTTTCATAGATGTCAACAGGAGGACTGGCACCAGGTCTATAATATACTGTAAAAACTTTGAAACATCTTATAGTCGGTTGTGAAAATTACAGCAATTTGAGAGCAGTGATTGGGGGTTGAAGTCAGCTTATGTTCTTCTTCCATCTGGTCTGCTACTGTTCTGTTGAAGATGGAATTGGATTGCACACATTATCCTGAGAGACAAATACTCTCTTTCACCTGTACAATTCAGCATTTAGACTTGGCTCTTCTGCCTTATCTGTGAATCCCACGGTGTGCTCCCATATCCATCTCCTGTCAGAGCCTACATCTACTGAATTAAACAGGACTCCTTATGTAACTGAGGTTGTACATTTGTGGACAAAGAACTCGTGCATCTCATCTGAAGCTCTCTGTCCCATGCAGGAGCCTCAGCCCCGGGGCTCAGGGGGGCTGGGGTGCCTCAGGACCCCGGCAGCCCCCGCAAACACGGAGGGAGCAAAGGCTCAGGCTCATGGGGATGGTGACAGAGCTCTGGAAGTGCTCCCGTGGCACTCCTCTGCACCCCAGTGCTGCTCGAGGTGCTGGCCCTGTGCAAGGCCACTTCACCTCTCTCCTGGTGTTTCACCCGAAAGCATGTGCTGCATAGTGATGGCAAAAGCAAATCCTACAGAAAGGCACCTGGAAATGTGAAGGCAGGACATATCTTCCTCTTAGGTGTTTGGAATTTATTTTAGGACCTCTCTGTGTTGCGAGGCTTCACTTAGAAACCAGCAAGAAGAAAATCTAAACCGAGGTCTTTGAAATAAACAAAGTGATTTTCTGGCTTTTGGGAAAAAAAAAAAAACAACAAACCAACAAACCTAATCTGTACTATAAACAAAAAATTAAGAGATACACACATTATAGCCTGATGTTGTAAAGTACTTTCGGTGGTGGCCTTCAGCAGAGCTTAAATGCAAAGTATATTTCATCTACACTTGCACAATTTACTGAGCTCAGTCAGAAATTCCCTGCTGAAGCTGATAATGATTGATGCCTCTCGAAGATAGGTAAAATCCCAATCTCTGTAATTATGCTTATTACCTTGTTACAGTTGTTAAGGTTCTCCCCTTCTAGAAGTATTCCAAGAATTAGCTGAGTTACAGCAGGTTATTAGTGAAACATGGCCTCTGCAAGCATCTTTTAAAATAAGGAGACTATGGAATTAATTCTGCAGATTTTACTTTTACATCTGAGAACAGAACAGTAGGAGAAAAGGAAATGATTACTGGAATTCTAAATCAGATCCTATGTTTGACCCCGATAACTTCAGAAGAGCTATTGCTCTAAGGCATGTAGGATCAGGCTTTATGTATTGGCCCACCATTTTGCATTTGGATGTACCCAGTGTAGTTTACCCACCTTCTCTTCAAGAAGTGTGAGTTCTATTAAGGGCTCAGTGCTTCAAAAACCAGATCATTTTTGCTCAGGAGTCCAAGGTGCTGACTTATGTGTCTGACTTGATCTGCCCAAACTGGGATGGGTTTATGGTTCAGCTTATTTTAGATTAACAGGTAATTGAAAATAGTTCTTCCTAAATAAGTAAAAGTCTTAGAAGAAGTCTTGGATAGTAAGAAAGGACCTATAATGCTTAAAATGTGCCAACATTTTTATTTTTATTTTTTTTTTACATGTATTTTTATGGTAACTTAGCTTATGTTCCAACATGGTTTAATCAACTTTACAGTAGATCATCTCATTGCAAAGAAATTAGCTTTTTATTGTCTTTGCCTGACTCACTTAAAGGCTCTAATTAAGGATATACTAAACATGAAAATCTCTCCTAAGGCTTTAGGCTTTGTAGATGTTATCTGAAGCTCATTAATGCTTCCTGTTAGGACAAAAATACATTCAAAAGTTTGGATGATGAACTTTTGGGCTTTTGTTTTTAAAAATTATAAGTGTACTCAACAGGAATAGTATTTTTACTTCAGCATACCTTTTAAGAGAATTTGGTTAAAATTTATTTATATTTGAGTTAGAAAAATAAAAGTATTTGGAAAAAAAAAAATTAAAATACACCAGTCACAACATATTTGCATGTTCTGATCTTATTTCCTATTGCAAGTTTGACTTCAATCTTTGAATGACTCAGAAAATTTACAGTGCTGTGAGACACCTCAAGATTCCATTAGATACGCTTTTATAAAGTGCTGTACGTCTGTAGAAATCTTGCAAAATGTTACTCACAGCAAAAAAGTTCTGCTTACAGATATAAATACCTATTTGGCAATGTCCCATTCAGTAGCATTATTTATAGGCTTGGTTTTGTGTCTTAACCTTATTATCAGAAATAAATGGTAACACGCTTACTCCCACCATTGATTACATCTGCTGTTAAAACCTGTTTGCTCTCCTATTACAAGCAGTATTATGGCACATTACTTATCACTGCTGCGACCAGATAACACAAGCAGGAAGGAGTAACGGGTGTCACTCAGCCCTGGAAGGCAGTGCTGAATCAGATCCCCTCTTAACTCATCTGTACCGCGCACAGCCCCGGCTCTGCCGCTGTCCCCACGAGCCTTGAAAGGCGGGGCAGACCAAGCACAAGTGGTCGGCTCGCACCTCCTGAGGCTGCAGCTCCTCTCCGAACAGCCTCGCTGCTAACACCACACGCAAGGATGTGCGTGATAAAAGCATTTGATCGCTCCTGGCAGTGAACACCAAGCCAGACTGGGTCAAAGCAAAGGAGTGAATCTGGGAGATCAATGTAAACCTTTACTCCACTTTGATACTTCCTCCTTCAAAACGGATTTGGCTTTCCAAGGAAGAGCCATGTGAAGGAGAGCGGGAGTCAAGGTTAAAGCCATCAGGTCCAAGGCAGTGGAATGTTTTCATCAGGGAGGGGTGTATTCTGCCAAGGCAACGTAGATCAGCAGGATCATGAGACAAAATTTCTGCCTAAAATCCTGAAGTCTCTTCGCCATGTGTTTGAATTCATTCTACAAAGTCATTCCGTGGCTTAGCAAAATTAATCCTCATCCCGTGTCGGGAGGGAGGAATAGAAACCCATCACCTTTAAACACAACACACTGAGCAAATCGACAGTTTGAGTGTGTTGTGAAACCTTTGCAGATTTTGCAAAGCAAGTGCTCTGTCTTTTCCCTTATTGTTTGCCCTTCACTTGACATACAGGAAGAGATGCATCAAGAGGATGGCAGGAGACATGTGTCACTTAAAGCATGCCATAACACTGTTTGCCCTGGAATACTCCCTTGAATCTGTTTGAACAAGCAGGCATCACACATGGAAAAATACAGAGAGAACTTCACCTAGTTACAAAGTTGACAGAACCCCTTCGCCATCCTCCCCCGCTGAGCAGCGCCAGCCCCGGGCACGCCGCTCCCCTCGGCCCGGAGCCGGAGAGCCGCGGTCACACCGCACCAGGTCACTTGTTGCACAGTGCCAGGGTGGCATCTCCCCTCCGCTCAGCCCACCGCAACTTCCCGGAGCCGCGTTTCGGGAGCCCGCTGCGAGCTCGCCGCCGCGGCCGCTTACCTGCATGTGTCCCTGGTACATCCTGCCGCGGCTCGGCTGCCCCCGGGCCGGCAGGTGCGCTGCGCTCGCCACTTCTCCGGCCGCTCGACTACGAGAAAGAAAAAAAAAAAAAAAGGAAAAAAAAAAAGGCAAAAAGGAAAGAAAAAAAAAAAAAGCCTAACCCTGAAAGAGCTATTTTTGGCTAAAGCTCCGTTTGTCCTGGCAGCTCCTGTACTGGTTTCAGTAACCCAGAGCTGTTGGCCGCCCTCCTCTCGCCTCGCTGCCTCTGTTTCCCCCCGCGAGGCGGTGCCGGCACTGCCCGGAGCGTGCCCGGGGGTGCTGGGCAGGCGGGCGGACCCGGGCAGGGCTGCGGGCGGCCGGGCGGGGAGAGCCGCGGGGCGGAGCGGGGCCGCCGCTGCTGCCGGGCCGCGCCCGCCCGCCCGCGCCTCGTCCCGCTGCGGCCGCCCCG
>QUSF01000026.1:4396378-4523601 GCA_003676055.1 Chloebia gouldiae
CCTCCTTCCTTCTCTCCTCCCTTCTTCCCTCCCTCTCTCCCTCCGCAGGGGGAGCGCGCAGCATCCAGGGAACGCGCGGAGCCCCGCGGCCGCCGGGCGGAGCCGCCGGGGTCCCGCTGCAGCCGCGGTCCCCCGGCCCCACCGCCCCGCCAGCGCTGGCGGATCCCGCTGCAGTCATTAAAAGAATAAAAAAAATACAAAACAACGCCAAAAAAACCCAGAAAAAAAACCCCTGCTAACCATAACCGCAAAAATCGGAGCGTCCCGGAGCCAGGACTCGGCACAACGCGGACGTGGCACCGGAGCCCCCGCGGAAGCGGCGGGCGCGCAGGGAGCGGTCGCTGCCCGCGGAGCCGGAGCGGCGGCGCCGCGCTCCCCGCCGCAGTCAGCCAGCCAAGGGCTCCGGCAAAAGGACCGCGCCGAGCCCTACCTTGTGCTCTGCCTATGAAGAGCGAACGGATCTGTTGTGATTCCCAGGAAATACCAGGAGACTGCTTCTGGCTTGGTAGTATCGCTTAGTAGCGTTCTTCAGCGCTTGCCAAAGACGCTGTTATATAGGCAAAAATCTGGCACCGGCCCGTACGTGCAAAATTCTGACCTTGTAAACTGGCACAACAGGCCTTGCTAAATCCTGAAGCATCGTCTTGGCTCCAGCCTTTTCTCCACTTCGCCACCTCAAACCTGAAACTCCCAATCTGCTAAAAGGAGCAGCTGCTTCAATTTCATCGTAAATTTCTGTCCTACCCGGTGTGTGTCTATATTCAGTAGCACAGAAAACCTCCAGCGCCTGGAATTTGCTAGATTGTGTAATGTCTTGGCTCTGAGCTCTCAAGTTTCACTATTAAACTACACAAAACTTTATGATGCTTTTGATAGACCAGAGCAATCCAACCTTAAGCATGTTCCTGTACTAGAGCAATGCAAAATAGATTTCTTATTCCTGAAACCAGCACATTTGTATCATCACAGCTCTCATTTCAGCTGACTAAAAAAGCCTTTTTGAAGTGTTCTCATTCAGCTAAAAAAATGGGTTTTTGCAGAACATGAGTTCATAAAGTCTTCAATGATGGCATAAGCAAAATCTATCCAATTATTTTTTTCACTTAGGCTTAAGAGTTTTATCTTTTAGATAGATAGCAAAAGTGACAGTTCTCTTACATCCAGTGAATACGAATCCAGCTCACTGAGATTTTCAGAGCAGCCGAGTTCAGCCATGTATTGGTGATAAAAGGAAAAAAGAAATGATTTCTTTTTGGTCTAAATCTCTTAAGCTGCTTTGAAAACCTCAATTAAGAGCTGATGAGCTTAAAATACATCTTTGGGATTGTTCATACATGTTAGACATATATTACTGTAAAACTTCACAAAGGGTAACTACACTCAGGTGAAAATATCAGGTTTGAATTATCATGGTTTCACTTAAAATACACGATACGGAGAACTGATTTTTCGGATGTAAATTTTTGGCTGCCTTTGTGCTCAATTTATAAGTTTAGATCTAGGTGAAAAAAAACCAAGTCCTATTTAAACTTGGAGCCCTGATGTCTTTGCTGTTTGTTGAGATTTATTAGACTCTTCAGCTTTTAGTAATTTTGAAGGTGCAATTCTTCACTCTGACTACAGTAGATCCAGAGCATTCCTGTGTCAGTGTGCAGGTTTTCCATAGTAGCTGAATGTTTTTAAGGCACTTGAAAATATCTTTTTCTTACTGTTTTTTTGTGTTTTTGCTTTTTTTAAAATTGTTATTGTTGTTTTAAGTCTGAGGTTCTTGTGTTTTTCTCAGGGGGAAAACTGGGGGAAATTTGTCAATGCCAGTGTGTAGCGATATCTCATTTTTCTAAATCTCAGTATATTCATCATGACTTAAATTTTTTCTACAAAGTACAAAAATCATACTTATAGTATAAGTTATTAATTTAGCAATAGTTATTCAAGCTATGTTATTTGTGAGTGTAGGACAAACACTGGTAGAATTTGTCAAGGTCCAAATGCTAGAGATTAATAGTGTAGTGTGTTACAGGGCATTTTTCCTAATGCATCTGAAGCACAATTCGTTGCACAATTTGTTGATGCAATGGCATGTTGATGTCACATTTTGGCAGGATTTGAGTGATCCAGTAAAGCCAGATAGATCCAGCTTTTGCCTTTTTCCTTAGCAGGGGCTAAATCGCTTGGCACTGGTCAGGGAGGAAGCAGGCAGAGCAGCAGCTGGTGCAGAGCAGAGATGGAGGGGGAGATGTGCAGGGAGACAGGGGCTGCCAGGGGCTCCTCCTGCTCGAGGAGCTGTTCCTCAAGCATGGCTCAGGAAGGCACACTCACAAGGGCTCTGCTTCCACAGGTGTAAACTCTGCCTCTGCTCTTCTCTTCACAAGAAGAAGCTTCAGCGAGATTGTTTCTCTCTCCATCCAGTCCTAATCTGGAATCAGTTATTTCTCAGTTACACTGCAGTTTAAATGTGGGTGCTGGGTGGCACAGAAAGCATTAATGTGTAATTCTGTACCATGCATATAAAGACAAGTTCTTTACAGCTTAGAAACAGGTGAGTGCCAGGATCCACAATCCTCTCTGACTCTGCTCTGTTTATGAATGTGAAAATCTGTTTTTTTGCAGGGCATAGATAATCACACAAGGTTCACTTGCTTAAAATACTCTGAAAACATTGTTTCTTTAGTGTTCCTTTTTGGTCTGTCTGTGTGGCTGCATTAATATTTGAACCAGTGATGTCTGTGTGTTATGATCTCTCTAATCTTTGTTGTTTGTTATGGCAAAACTGGAAAAAAACATGGTAGAAAATATGAAAGTCATAATGTTTGTTAAGAAAAAGAAAAGTCACCATATGGCTGAACAGATTTTAATTAATATTAAATTGCCAGGAGAAATTTTGAGAGAAGTCAAATAAAAATCCTTTATTTTACAAATAAATGATCAGATTTTGTTTTTGAATACATTGCTGAGGCGTTGGGACTATTGGGAAGCCCGAAGACAGTAATGGGAGGGCATTCTCAGAAATACAAAGTGCACAGAAATACAAAAGGTGATTTTGGAGAAGCTGGCAGCTACCTAGCTACTGTCAAAACCCTGACACTTAACTACTCCTGGGAGGTGGTAGAGATTTCATTCCTTTAGACCTTACTGATATTTCTGTCATCCTGTAAAAAAATACTCTTAAATCACTGACTGTGAAACTGCACACGACCATTTCTATAGATTCCAAGCTAACAACATTTATTCTAACACTCTTCATTAACACAGTGATGGGAATAGCAGGGTCTGTGATTTCCACACCAAGAAACCACATGGCAAGGGTAAGTCACGATTTTTATTAGGAAGACCTTAAACACAAACAGATAAACAGGCCTACACACTTTGTGTAGAAATATCCCCAATGTGTTGTGTGCAAAGAAGTGTTCAGTGGAAGAGTTTGAAATGCAAATTGAGGGGGATGAGTTGCAGCACTGGAGGCTTGGAGGGGCCCCTTTGGGGAACTTGTGCCTCTGAATGCCCAGCACTGCTGGGCTGTACCCAGCACTCAAGGGTGCTTCTCAGATCCCTCTGAATCGCTGGTGCTTCTCAGGTGTGACAGCAGATTGTGTTGACAGCATCCAAGAACAGCACGTTTGGTCATAAAGACAGATTTGCTGCTTTGTTCAGTAATAGATTAATGTTCTGGTGCATATATGTTGTATAAAACATCAGTCTATCAGCTCATGTAACCATAGAGATGAGTAATTTGCATACATGGGAACTCTTTGGGTTCATTTATGCTTAGTGCCTATGTTTTCTTAAGAAAGAGGTCTTTACAAACATTATTATTAATAAATATTTTCATTAATGCTGTTTTCTGCTAGCTGAGAATAATTGGCCTAATTTGTGAAACCATGGAGCTGATTAAAAATTAACTACTGAAAATAACCTAGCTTATTCTTAGACTCAAGTGAGACTGCAAAAAACTGTCAAAATTAATATATTAATATATTAATAGTGTTAAACTTTATCAATAACATACAATTAGAATTTGTAATATTGTTAGTTCTGACAGAGTCTAATTACACTTTATACTTTGTTTTCTAGTGGCAGTCATAAGGTATGAAAGGTACAACCACACATTAGTGAAAGTGCTAATTATATTATCTGTATTTACACATTCCTTTCCTATGCTAATGTGTTTACATATGTTTAGGGAATACATATAAAGTAGGTTTTTGAGATCCTTTACATGCTTTAATGAATAATAAATGTGAACAAGACACAATCCAAAATTAATTTTAAAATGCGAACAGTTTTGCTAGTGATACATATACAATGTTTAATTAAAAAGACCCAATGTAGAAACCACCAGCCACAGTAACAAATGGCAATTCGCTTGCAGATACTGCAAGTAGAATTCTAACAGTATAATTCTTCATTATGCTGGGAGTCACACCACTTTTATTCACCTTCAGCTCTGTATCTGTTAGTAAATACCAGCCTAGAACTTGTCAGCAGAATGAATAATAATATCACGTTATTACAGATTGTAACCAGCATAATTCCAAGCTCCCAGTCCCGTTTCAGTGGGGGTTTCTGTTGTTGTGGCACGTCCCTTGTTCGTGTGCCCCAGTCTGATGTGCAGGGCAGGTGCTGTGAGGAGCAGCTCAGCTCTGTCCTGGCCACCTCTCGTTGTGGCACGTGTTGGAGCAAGGTCACTGCTTCCCAGAATCACAGAATAATTCTGGTTGGAAGGGACCTCTGGAGGTTATCCAGTCCAAGCCCTGCTGAGGCATGGTCACTCAAAGCAGGTGACACAGGAACGTGTCCAGGGGGGTTTGGGATGTCTCCAGAGAGGGAGACTCCGTGCCCTCCCTGTGCTGCCCATCCCAGTGCTGTGCACCCTCAGTGTGAAATTCTTCCTCATGTGAAGGTGGAAGTTCTTGTAGTTTCGTTTATACTTAGTCTGTGCTCTCCTGCCCATACCTGAAACGAGTGCTGTAGAGACTTCCTTGGGAGAGGTGAGCTCTGAGTGGCTTTGCATTGAGCTCCCCTTTCCCACCTGTAATGAGCTCAGCAGGAGCTGGTGCTGCAGTGTGCAGCCACTGAGAGAGGATACAAGCCATGGGCAGGGAGCAACACATCATCCACATCAAATCACCAAATCATCTGCACAGGAAATTGCTTCCCAGTGGGTCTGTCCTGCCTTTACCCTGTGTGGTTGTGTTTCCTAGCACCATAGTTACTGGTTTGTGCAATCACACACCTCCTAGCACAGGAGGTTTTTTTTGTTTGCAGAGGACCTAGTTTGGATGTGTAGTGATGCTGTTCTCCACACAGAAATGCCTCACACAGAAAGGATTATCTGCCAGTGTAGACAACAAAAAGAGGAAAAACCGTGGCTTTCCACTCTCACCAGGAACCTGATTGCAGATCCCAAGAAAGTTACATGTCAGTGGCCAAATGGCCACACTCTGAAGTTTTCTTGAATTTGGACCCCGCTGTGCATGTGCTGAAGTCAACACAGACCTTTCACTGACTCCATTGAACAGAGTGCATGGATAGGGGCCTCATCTACACAAGGGCTGCAGACTTGTAACCTCACCATTCCTCATTTATGAGGTAGGAAAAGGTTTCATGGAAGATTTAGAACCCCCAGAGATACACTGGTCCTGCAGCTGCTGTGACTGCAGTGTAGCACAAATGTATTTGGGTTGATTCTGCAACCCCATTGAAAGTCCACAACTCAACAGATAATCAGCTCCAGTTTTTAACCATCCTATTTGAGTTTTTCCTATTGACCTTATTTAAACATGCATTGATTAAGTTTATGCCCTTTGTTCTATTTGCTTTAGACAAAATTGACATGAAGAAGGATATATTCAATTTTCTTTTGTAGCTGTTCTGTACACATTTTTAAGAAAAGTATTGCATCTTCCTGTAATTTTCTCTTTTTCTAAAAGAGTAAGCAATGCCAGTTCTTTAAGCCTTGTCACACAGATTGGGTTTTCTAGATCTTGATCATTTTTTTTTGTTACTTCTCTTAGACTGGTTTACTCTAGTAATGACCCAAACTGGACAAGTACCAGAAGAAATTCTTCTGTGTATTATATGCAGCATTTCTGTTTCTACATCTCTCTGTGGTATTGCAACACTAGGATCTTGTTGAGTGGTGTTAAGCTTGTGATGCTGTTACCTCTGGTGATATTACTGAGTCATTTTCTTAGCCACTGTAGTTTTTGTGGTTGATTGGTCCTACCTAACTTCAGAATTTTGATGCTCTACTTAACCACTTGTATTCTGCTTCTTCAAAACCATTTTCTACCTTTATTTAGATGTTTTTAAATTTGAGCACATCCTTATCTTTTAAGCATTTTCTAGATTTATATTCCCTGTAAATTTAACTAATATGCTATATATTAGTTAAATTTATATACTAGAAATAGAAGTATATATAATATACTTCTATTTCTTCAGCCAAATCATTAATCAAAATACTGAATTACATGCTGGAATGCCACTCAGAAAAACCCTCTAGTTTGACAGTGAATAATCAGTAACTATTTTCTGAGTAAAACTAAGCAAACATGTAAGTGGGATTTTTCTAAACTATGGTTTTCCCCCAGCTCTTTATGACTAAATTGCCAAGTTCTTATTAAATATACCTATGTGTTTTGCCTGCCTGTAATATCTGTGGCAGTGCTGTACAGAAAAATCAGTCTGCAATTCTGATTACTCCTCCCCTTATTTTCATCTAGGTATTAAAATAAGTTCTTTGTTACAGTATTTCTTCTGTAACTAGAGATAAGTTTCCCAGCTCTTTTTGCCCTATTTTTAATGAGAAGCACTCTGTTTTTACCTCTTTATAAGTTCTGTTTGATGCTTCTGAGGTTGCTTCTATTTATTCTCAGAGTATTGGAGGGCAAGTTTTGATCTGGTGGTGTATTATGAAGACAACTAACTTGCCTAAATACTTAAAAGTCTGCGTTTTCCCATCACTACTGTTTGGTCTGTTGTGCTTCCCATTATACCTGACTACCTTAGGTAATTGAAATCTCTAATTTTCTTCAGATACCCATAGGGTTTTAGTTTTATATAGCTCCCTGATGTTCCAAAATATGTTTTAGAAGCTGCATAAATATGCAGGCATTTATCTGCTCCAGACTCCTGATGTCTGTGCTGGATGGGTGACAGCATCCAGCCTGGCTGTGATTTACATCTAGCTTTGGTATATCTGCACTGCATTGCCATTACATCAGTGAGTGCAATTTAAACACATAAATTTACCCTAAATTAGGAAAAATTGCTTAGGTAGAAAACTTGCTTATATAGAGTTCATGAAAGTCTGGCTTAAATGGTTGAGTATTGCTAAAAATGTTTCTTCTGTACTAGTACCTAAAATATTCTGGCCCTGAAATGAAAGGAAGATTTGAAAGGATTTTCTTCTGATAATTTTTTTCTTCAGTACAAAAACTCTCTACAGATCTCAAAGTGAAAATTTGGTGCTCTAATTAGATTTTATCCACTAGTGATTGCTGGTGATATAGATGAGACATAGTCTTCTTACTATATTAACTGCTTTTGTTTGTTGTACCTAACAAACCTTCAGAAATTACTGGACTCATCAGAGCATCCATTTAGAGCATCTCCACATGGTTACTGATAGCAAAAGGTTTCATGTTGCCATATAAATGCTTGGTAGGCAGCAAGAAAAAGATATGAGAGTACTTTGATCCTCAGATCCTGTTGAATATAAAGGAAAGAAATCTTTTTATTGAAGTAGGAATATTCTTACTCACTGGAGAGGTAATGCAACACAGAGGAGCTAGAAAGCCCAAATACCTGGGTCTTAAGAATTGTCTTTAAACCATGAGGCATTTTGGGAGTAAGTGCTTTTATCAGCATTTTGTACAGGCAGAGAAAGAGACTGGGAAATGCCATCACTGACTGCAGAGGTTGTTAAACAGCTCAGAAAGTTGAGACATTTTATGATCAGCAGTTCCAAAAACATTCATCAGGGAGTATTCAAGGAACTGCTTAAGAATGTCTCTGGACTGTTAATGTTGGTTTTTATTAATTGATACAGCACTGGGAAGGCAAATACTGTGCCAGAATTTTAAATGGGATGGCTTCATAATTACAGGCCTTTCAGCCTGGTGCCAATCTCTGGCAAAATAATGGAAGACTGATATGGGATATTATTAGCAAAATAATCAGGAATAATGTAATATATGGCAGTTCTTATTGGTTTATGGAAAATATATCTTGTTGGACTAACTCAATAACTTTCTTCTGATATATGAGGTTTGGTTGATGAATGTTCTGGTGCTGATGTAATGGACTTTCTTGGTGCATTTGTCATGGTACCACACAACCTTTGATTAAGGAATGAGAAAAATGCAAATTAAACTGGGCAACATATTAAAAAGACCCAAAACTGCTTATCTTGTAGTCTTAATATGCAAAGTGGAAATTATTATCTAATAGGCTCCCTTAGGGATTGTTGGGTCATGGTCTCTTTCCCATTTCTTCTTAAGACTAGGAAATTATTTTGAAAATAATTAATGGTAAATTTATGTAAATACAATAAATTTTGGGCCTTTGGAAATAAATTTAGTGTATGAAGTGATTAATAAATCATATACACTTCAGCAAAACTGAAGGTATACCCCTGTCTTTTGAAGGGCAAGGAATTGGACTTCGATGATCTTTTTGGATCCCTTCCAACTCAGGCTATTATATGGATCTATAATTCTAAATTATTATTACAGGATGAATGACTGAGCTGTGAAATAATCACTGAAAGGTTTGTGGTGGATCATGATAGATAACTGGGGGAATATAGGGTTTTACTGTCACACCAAAGGCCTAGAAGTGGCCCAAAGAGAACCTTCCAGCAGTGACGATGGAGCTATCCTGTGCCCGTAGTGATGTGATAACTTCCCCAACAGCTGAGTCCATGTGAAGATACAGATTCACGTGTCAGACAGGAATAAAGAGCTGGTGAAGGCTTAGAGGATGATTTTTTTGCAGCAAGGTACTCAAGGACTTGAACCTATTTAGTTTAAGCTGAGGTAATTTGTCCCAGCTGGTGTCTCTATGAGGCACAGAATATGAGGCTGAAAAACTTCAACATAGCAGTTATAAAGAAATAAAATAGTGTGAAGTTGGAAGTTAGGCAAAGTTAGACTCTAGGTGCACATTTCTGTAATAATGGTAATAAACCATTGAAACTAGTTGTAAAGGATCATTGTGGGTTCTCTGCCTGGAGCTTTTAAAATCAAGATTCCTTGGGTTTTATTTTTTCTGGAAAATATATTCTTCTTCAAGTAGGAATTGATTTAGACTGAACCTGTAGTTGTGTTATGGGAACACTGTGTTGTGATACTGATCATTGTGTTATTCATCATTGTTAGAACTGTTTGTATAATTTCTAAACTGATTTACTCAAGCCTACCCAGTGGGACACTGACAGGACAATACCTGTTCCTACTGATTCCCAGCCTAGGGCTATCCTCTATGCCACACAACTTCCTACTAATTAAGAGAAGGGCTGGAGTTTCTTCAATATAGGGTTTTTTACACATGCATGTAGGTGTGAGAGTGCAGATTCCATGCTCGGTGTGGGAGGTTAAAGGGAGCTCTTTCCCCACCTGTGCACCTTGCCCAGGAGCAATTCTCAAGCTGTATTTTGTGCTGGGTGAGTGCAGCACTGTGGAAACCCAGCCAGGGCCAAGCTGAACCTCAGTCTGTGGCCTCCAGACAGCTGATGTCACTCTGGGAAGGCTCTTCTTGGAAGTCAGGGCTGATCTCCCACATAAACCCCATATCAGATGAACAATGTGCTTTCCTCAGTTCCCTTGGAGCCATCAAAGCTTTTTTCATTACAATTTTTGGCTTTCCTCTGCTGCACTGGTTCCCAAGCCATTTCTTTCCTCTGCTGAGCAGGAAATCTGTGTTTCAGATGCTCCTTTTTTATAGTGCATGTTCCATTTCAGCCCCTAACAAAATTTTTTATTAATGATGGGTCTTTCTTTTTTTTTTCCCTTTTTCTTTTTTTTTTAAACTGAAATATCTATGTTGGTTAAATAGTTCCTATCACACAGACCAGGAATTGTTTGCTGACAGAAGAAAAGATGCACTGCCTAAAAGGGAAGATAAAAGGAAAGACTCTACTGAGACCTGGTTTTGAGGGATCCTGAATATGTGTCTGTCCCACCAGCTCAGAAGGCCAAATCCTTATGTCCTTGCTTGAATATGAGAGGTGCTCTGAAATTTTTCAGTCCAGCTGGGCCAGTTCCAGTGTGATTCAGTGTCACCCCTTGGGTCATTTGGTATTCTTTATGTTTGATGTGGTGCCATGTGGAGAGGCAGCACAAGGATCTCTGTATTTTACAGCATCTCACAGCAAGGGAGGCAGCCATGCAGAGAAGTGTGTGCATCACCTCGTTGAGAAGAGAACAGATCCCCATTTGATTGCAGCACCTGCCAAGGGAAAAGCTGCTGGGTCACCAGTTATGGTAATACACCAGCTTCAGTTCATCTTTTCTTCTGCTGCTACAAAAATGGCAAGACAGGATTAATAGCAAGGAAGTCGCTTTTAAATAGCAAGACTTTGGAAATGTCAGACTAGTCTGCCACAAACAAATTCTGCTGCATTTTTCTTTCTGGGTTTTCGTTCATTCACAAATAACCTGTGTTTCATTTAATGGTTCTAGGCATATTCATAACAGATATTCATTTTGACTACAGAGAGGGGAAAAAAAAGGCATCTTTTTTTTCAGTTGCTAGCAAAATATTATCTTAACATATTGGGATGTGTAGATGGTAGCAGACAAAATTTGTCTGGGGTTCTTTGACAAAAAGAGAATAAAAAGCTCACTCT
This sequence comes from Chloebia gouldiae, assembly GCA_003676055.1. Taxonomy (NCBI): domain Eukaryota; kingdom Metazoa; phylum Chordata; class Aves; order Passeriformes; family Passeridae; genus Chloebia; species Chloebia gouldiae. The sequence goes on from QUSF01000026.1 coordinate 4,407,231, forward strand.
GAATTTTAAAGTTCTTTAAAGAATGTACATCAGCAGTAATCAGGTCTAACAGGCTGAGATAGGGTGAGAATAATCATTTGCATCTCACACTTATGTGAGAAATATCTCTGTAAAACAAGTGATTAAAGTGCACCACTGGGCTCTGAAGTCTGTCTTTTGAAAACCTGATTCTTTGAAAGCTGCTTTCTAGTTTGTCAGTGCCAGGGAAACCGGTTTTATTTTAGGAATTCTTTCATATCTCTATGATAATATAAGACTCCAGTGCAGGGGAAATATTTTTACTTCGGCTTTGGGCCAGTTTGACTACCTGTCCTGATTGTGAAGAACAGAATAAAAACCCCACTGCACTAAGAAGAGGTTATTTTCAAAGCAAACATGACTGATACAATGACATAAGACTCAGAGAAAGACATGAGAATTACTCTTACAGATCTCTTTGTGCTTTTGTAAATCTAATCCCAAACAATAAGACCTTCTCATTACAAACAGCTATGTCAGAAAAGTTCTGCACAGCTGTGCAACTGAATAAAGCATAAAAATAAAGCTTTTCAGCACAGTTGTTACAAGTTTTAATTGTTCACTTTCTGTTGACTTTAAAATATTTTTTTTATAATTTTCAAAAAGAAACATTCCTCACTTTGTCAGGGATGTTACCTGGTCATATAAACTGAGGGCTTAGACCAAGGATTTATCCTAGCACTGCTTCCCTTTAAACTTGTCACTAGCACAGCCTCCCCACTTCTGCTTTCTCAGTTGCAATTATGTCATTAGCTGCGCATGTCCCAGGGCCAGCAGAGACTTATAAACTCTGATAAAAAGCTCTTACTGACAGCTCATCTTAATGGAGGATTTCATATTCAGAAAGTAGCATGAGCAGCTGTGATCAGAAAAAACCAAAAAAAAAAAACAAACCCAATGACTAACAGACACAAAACCAGAGAGCTATAACTATAAATACAAACAAATCATTGTGCTGTGCTCGTTTTCACCATGACAGACAACCTTTCACTACAACAATACATATACAGCAATAAAAGCTGGAAAATCCTGGAGCAGATCCTCAGCAGGGATAAATTCTCACAGCTCCATGACAACAGCATTTTGACAATTTATACCTGGCAAAGCCGTGCTCTTTACAGAACAACTCCACCTCTTTTGGAGTGGAATTCATCTTTTTGCAGAGAGGTATTTACCTTCCCTGGTGTAGGCTTAAAGTAAATCCTGCATGAGGGGTTGGAAGGCAAATAGATCCTGTGCTGCTTTGCTGTGTCAGAGTATTTCACCTGCTGTGTTGTGGCATTGTTCAGATGAATAATTTGGCCTCCAAAGAATTCCTAATAGGAAAAGCTTTGCTAACTAATGTCGGAGTCAGCTGGTGTCCCTTGAGATGCTATAATTAAGATACAGCAGATGTTGAAACTTTTCTTCAGAAGGTTCTGGTGATTAAGATATCTTGTGTAGTAGACATATGCATTTGCTTAGATACAAGGGAGAAAATAGGGATTAAGTGAGATCCCTGCTTCATGAGGCAAGGAGGAAGATGCAGTGTGTGATGGGAGATTTTGTTTAGACAAACTCATGGCAAAAGAATTGAGAAGTGTCTGGTTAATTAAGAGCAAAAACATTGCTGATGTGTGAAAGCTGGAGGCCGTGTAGAGAATTTGTACTTTGGCAAAAGAACTCTTTGATAGGTCCAAGGAGGAGACAACAGCCTAATTTTTTTAATGCATTCCCCTTCACTCACTTTATTTGGATTACTGCATGTCATCCTGCTTTGCTCTGTAACCAACTGAATAGATGGATGCACTTTGGAGAAAATTTTGGGTCTTGTCTTTCTCTACTTTGGAAGCTCTCAAATCCCTTGTCCTTCTCTGAAGTAGGGAGTGATTTCATCTGAATTTTTGCTTTATTTTCTGCATTTCTGCTTGTCTGCTGTTTCCTTTTGCTTAAGATACTTTGCTTAGGGTGTATCTACTCCTTGTGACAGGGTGTTTCTTACTGATGTGCTAAAAATCCTTCCAGAAGCTGATTCTGGAATACTGATGTTCCAGTCTCAGTGCCTCTTCATAAATCAGATCAAGGAAATTGCTGCTTAAGCACTGTTTATGCAAACTTTGGTTCAGAAACTGAGTGGTGTTTCTGTTAAGGATTCAGAAAATGCACTTTGACTGTATAATATTGAAGTCTTTGCTCCAATAATGGATAAAGAGGCTTTAATGTGTTCAATTAAAGCTTCACAATTCTTCTAGTGGTAACAGATTGTGCTATCACCCTATGAGAACTGTGAAGTGAGTTAATAGTGATCAAAATATCTACTGTGCCTGCATATCAATTTTCTTACATTACTGGCATGTTGGATCTGCTGTCTCGCTTAAATTCCAGCTAAAAAAAATTATGTTCTTCCCACTTTAATTGCAACTCCTTCCAAAGCATTCCTTCAGCTCCCCTACTTATCCTTTATTTCTGGTCCAACCTGTTGAGCAGTTACTGGGAGCTGTCAGGCTATGGAGCTCTGCTCATGATTCCTACATGTAATCTACAGGTTCATTTTCACAGCACCTTCCTAGGACAAAAGGACATATGAGTTACTGCTTTCCAATACAGCTGTATAATTTCAGATAAAAATATGAAGAATAAGATAAGGCCAGATAAATGAATGTATCTGGGAGCTGTGTTGGCGCTGTGCATTTTGTATGCTTTGTGTGTCATATATATATGTGTGTCATTTGCAGTAGAGAAATTAAAACATTTTCAGAGCTAAAAACATTTACAAAAATACCATAACAAAACCACCTATAATCTCTTTAAAGTGTGACCTGCAGTTCAACTGAGGCGTCACTCTTCTATTCTAACTAATATAGCAAAAATGCTTTCAATTTTTGTAACATTTTTCCCTTAAGCAGTGTGAAACCTTTTAGAAGTTTTAGAAGTTATGAATTATCATAATCTTAATTTGAGAGAGGAATGTTCTGAATCTCAGAGGAAAGTTAGATGAATTGGAAACTTTGAAGTACTGACAACTTCAGTTTTGAAATCATCTTCTTTTTGAAATGTAAAATCATTGTCATTGTCATTGAAGCAAAACTGTTCCCAAAATATGACTTTCATTTTTGAAAGGGAGTCAGAAGAGTTTATATAAGCCTCTAAATACCTAAATATCTTAGGTATGACTGAAGCCATTTCTTTAGGCTGGGGGGTGATCACTTGATCACTTCCTGCAATCAACAGTCACAACCAGTTCTTACTTGGCCGTACTGTAGAACCCGAGCTGTTAATAAAAATAAAAAATGACTGACTGTTTCCTTTAGAAACATGAGCAGAGATAAGCTGAATCATTTACCTCTTGAGACCTTTTTTCCTTTGGTTTAGTTTGTTTTTTTTTTTTTAACCAGATTACCATAATAGGTTTCTGACCTATAACTAAGTCTCTTAAGCTGGAGGGAAATGTTTCTGGTTTTGTTTGCCCAAAAATGCAAAGCTGAATGACTGACAGAAGAAATACATCTTACCTCAAACCAAAGGTACTTTTTGGTTCAGTCAGGAACTTAACAGAGGGGTAAAAATGTTGAATTTTAGCTTCAGCATCAAGTAAACTGCATATATTCCTCCATCAGCTCTGAATTTTTAAATCTCAGTCACAAAGGGAAGGATACAGCTGGGGAGATGAGATTGTGTTTCCAGAACAGACCTTTCCTCCAACTTTGCTCTGTGGCCATGGACTTCCTCTATAGCCATAACACTGTCACAAAGTGAGTTCCTTCTGATAGGTGACCTCTTCGTTCTCTTTTTGTCCATATTTTAGCTTTATTCACTCTATTAGCATGCTACAAAAATTCACATCTTCAAGTGGTTCTTCTATAAGGTGCCACAATGTCCTGCTGGAGTCACCAAGAAAAGCTGACACTGAGATGCATATGGCCTTTGTTGGAGAAAAATAGGTAAAATAAAATACAATAATGTGTTTATCTGAGTGATGAGGTTCATAGTAGTGCTGTGCAACTGAACAACTGGCACAAAGATATCTTGAGACTCACAAGCAGATGTTTCAGAAAGAAGAACAATTCTTTCTCTAGAAAGAAGAGCACAATTACATCATATCTGAGAATAAATGTGGGAGGTTGGGAAATTTCCTTTCCCCCTTACTTTTAACACTTGTCTGTTTTATAAACTTGAAACTCCCTTTCTCAGAGGGCCTTGATGTGCCTTTAAATTTAACTCCTATTTCAGACCTCAGGAAAAGTTGGCACAACTGAAAGCCCCTCTGGTTTTGGCAGCTACTCTCCTTGGTCTGAGCCAGCTCTGTTTCTCATCCTAGATGATCGTGGCTCTAACAGCGTTTACCACTGGTTTCTCTGTTTTAATGTTGAGAAATTCAACTACATGGGTTTTCCACATCTCAGAAGTTACAAAATTGGAGCTCACTGAAAACCTGAAGTGGTTAAACCATGAGCAAGATAGTTTAGAAAGCTGGTAAAGGATTTAAATTATGTCGTCACAGGATGAACTGCTCATGAACCAATGTAAAAAGAAGGGTAAGAATCAATTCTGCATGTTCATGCAATTCTTCATCTTGTTCATTGGCATATCAGGAACTTTAATGAGATGTCTCTGGCACTGAGACATGGATGGAATGAACAAATTTGAAGAGCTATAAGTTATATTTATAGACCTATCATTCACATAAGCCAGATATCCAGTGTGTGCTGGTGAGTTACACGTAAAAGAACAAAGAAATTCAGCGTGATGCTCTGCAATGCAGCTTTGGGTCGTGGGCACTTTTCAAGTCCTTTATCAATTCAGATTTCAGTGAACAGCTGTAAGGACAAATCAGCATCCAAACACATGTTAGAGGTGGGCACCAAAATGTGATGGAAGCATCAGCAGTGCTGAAAGAATGGATATCATGGAAAGGAAATGGATTGGGGTTTTGGATTGGGGTTTTATGGTAAGAGAGAAGGCCTGTGTTGTGGTGAGCTTATCCCAGCAGTGGGCTGGGATCATCTGTTGACTTTCCTGCTGGTTGTTCTGTGATGTAACGTTCAAGAACATTTCAAAGCAGAAGAATCCACATCCTTTTGATCATAAATCCTGAGCTTTTCTGGGCAGAGGCCTGGAACATTTGCTGTTTTGTGAAGAATGAGGAACACATGGTTCTTTGTAAATAATAAATGATAAAAATAAAGCATGAGTAACCATGCTGTAAAAAGAGAGCAGCAAATGCGTTGAGAAATATCAGCTGCAGGACCAGGGTTACCTAATGAGCTATAATTTATTATTTGTCATTTAACTTTAGATTTTTAACTCCTAAACTTAACTACTTAAATACTAAACAAAGGGTTTCTACAAAATTGGTTTTAAAGAAAATTAAAGTATGGAACTTCAGGTAGGATTTGTCAGAAACTAGAAACAGTTGGAAAGAGGGTAATGAGAAAAATACAAAGTGTGATAAAATTCAGTTTGAACAAAAGAACAAAGTCTGAGTTCTGTCTACTTACAGCTTATCAGTAAAATAAATGCATTTTGTGGGATGTGGAATGCTCAGATAATCTTCTGAGTAATACTGTATATCTCTGTCATAAGACATGCATTTAATAGAAGTTTTTCCACAGAGTAAAATGATGTTTTGAGCTGTTGTTAGGGTTTGCCAAGGGTGGCATAGGGATGAGAATAGAATGTGTTTAGTCAATACATATTTTATAAACATTATTTTAAATTTTGTTTCATTTCTTTGCATTAAGAAATTAACTTTTTAAAATATTTCTGGCAGGCCAGGCTTATGTGACAGCAGAATCATGAGAAATTTGTACATGTTAAAGATATATTCCAGTCAAAGTCATACAATTCAGGAATTGTAATGTTTAAAATTTTATCTCTAAAATAAAACTATTTTTGTGTTTGAGGATTTTAATTTTTTTTTTATTTTTCACAAAGAGCAGAGTTCTCTGTAGAACTGGCACCTTTTATTGCAACTTCAAAATGAAATTCAGAGACTCCTGTCCTGTAAATATTTTATATAACCTAAGGACAGAACTGATCCTGTCCATGAATACCAAATACACTCTTTCAGTAGTCACATTTACTATTTTTTCCTTCCCATGATGGTATGAAATATATATTTGCAGGATCATATTATAATAATGTCATGATAAAATAATTATTGATTTCTTAGAAAAATTTCTTTACTATAATAAATCTAGCTTGCTTTTCCAAGTCCAGCTGTGAGTTCCAGGCTCTGAGTGATCCCAGGAGGCACAGAGCTGCAGAGACACTGCAGATAGACTTTCAGGTGTCACTTCAGTGTCTCCACTGTTTATTTCTCTGTATTTTAGAAAAATAGCACAGGAATTCAAAAATATGAATATGGCTTCCTGCTCTAGCAGCAACACCCAATCTGTCTTACCTCAAGTGAATTCCACATGCATCCTTTGATTATTGTTTTCTTCACCAGAAAGAAAAATTAGTTTTTATTATTCTGCTACATCCTATTGGTACTTTATATATTTATCTTCAAAGTCTGGAGACACATGAGTCCCATGTGTAGCAAGATGACATCTCTGGCTGTAAATCTGTCTATTTTTCTATCTATCTATGAAAAGAGGAGAGAATGGTTAAAGAAAAGAGTGATTTGCATTGGAAATATTTTTTTTTTTGTGACAAAATCCAGCACATTATTTATAGGCAGATCTATCCCATTAAATCTTGATAGAGGGATGTGTCAACAGAATTTCCTGTAATTGATATCCACAGAGCAATCCATACTCAGGTACCCCAGAGCACCTGATTATTTTGAAGGCAGGGAACAGTGCAGTGATATTCTTTTGCCTGTAGAAAGTTCCCCATGCAAATTTAGGAGCAACATCTTTAAGAATATTGCCAGCAAATTCACTGTACTTGTATGCTCCTACATGACCATACTAATAGGAGAGAACTGCTTTGTTCCATGAAAAAGACTTCCATGTAATGGCTTTACTCACAGTGACAGTGAGTACTTGTGATAATCCAGAAATAATTCTCAGGACTGTATTTTTTTTTTTTTGGCAACAATTAGCTGGAATCTGCAGAATTCCTCACTGAGGTTGGAACCAGAAAAAGCAGAGTTGACTAATGGAGCAGTGTGTAAGTGATGCAGAGGTCACCTACCCATAGAGAACTAGAAAATGGTGCTCCACTTTCTTTTAACAGCACAGCATTTTAGAGAGAAGTCAAGTATTTTCCCACCAGACTCTATTTAATATTCCAGAGCATGACTTTTTCTTCTGAGTTTGAAATGTCTGACTATGTGAGGTATTTAGGTATTCCACTGTCTCCCACCTAAAACCGGAAGGACAGCGAATGTGCAAACCCCCTGGAAGCTGCTGCCATCTGACAGGAGGATGCTTGACTTGAGTGTGTGATGGCCAGTGGTAGAGCTGAGCAGTGTCAGACAGTGAAATGGGTCTGCAACGTGATGGGGTCGATTTTCAGTCCAGTCCTTGCCTACAGCTGTTTTTTCTATTTTATTTTAACCATTTATTTTACCCACGGAGCCAGGGTATGGCTCTTCTCACTGTTGGAAAAACTGGCAGGAAAGACCCTAAAATCTTGAATAGAAAGTTGCCTTGGACTGTAAGAAAGCTTCAAGGATCTGTCTGGATGTGCTGGTGGATTTTAGAAAGCTTAATGAGCAAGAATCACCGTGACAGCTATTTCAGTCATTGACAAGCTTGCTCTTTACACCTTACAGCCCTAGAGCTGTACCCAAAATAGCTATATGCATGTTCCAGGCAGGAAACACATTTGAGTTTGGTGATGAGGTGAAAGGCTGTGGTTTTTGTCTGTTTTTCTGATTTCTGCTGCAAAGGGAGGAGTCCTGGTAAGCACATGGCTCTAGCAGTGTCCCTCCCAGCCCCCAGCTTCGTGATAATTGGTGATAAGGAAATGAGTAATAAAAAACAGGCTGAAAAAGGTAAATGAAGTAAAAAATGATATCTTTGGGGCAGTTCTAGCCAAAAGACAATTAATATTTGGGAGATTATTAGGGAGCTAACTCATATTACTGTCTTTCTTACAGTGCAGGGACACAGAAATCAGATATGAACTAGATGTTAAATTAGTGAAGGTTAAAGCCAGCAGTTTTAGCTGATCTAATTTTCCATTGCATAATACAGAAAATCTCTCTTTTGGGGGTTTCTTTTGAAAGTGAGCAAGGGAAGTGGAATGAGATGTGTCCCTGAGGTTTCTGAAATGCCAAACCTTGAAGGCTTCATATACATTCCCCTAAGATGTACAGTGGTACAGAGGCTCTTTCTGATAGCAAATACCAGAAGATGTGAATGAAAAGTACAAAGTTTTGTTAAGTAATTAAAAGTTAAACAATTGTTCAAACCAAAACAAAGACTAAAATTGCAGAGGAGTGAATGTAATTAATGGTAAGATCCTGCTCTGTGATATGACAAGTACAAACCCAAATCTAAGTGCTAGACCTGTTATTTCATGCAAATAAAACAATGAGAGATGAGAGAGTTCAACCATGAAAGACAGGAAATAGAATTAGAGATGAACCAGAGTGAAAAACTTTAAACTTTCCAGATGGAAACACAATAGAACACAAATGAAAAGTGATAATAAACAAATATAGTCAATAGTATAATGGTTCTGAATTTAACAAAATCTGGAAGGAGAGTCTGGAAATTGCAGTAGGTTTCATAGTCCTTTTCTCTGTGAAGGATGTGACTCATACAGTAACAAAGATGTTACTTGAAATGATTAAGATTCTGTGGCCAAGTGTGTTTTCTAATGTGCCTCAGTGTTTTCTTGTTTCTGCAGAAGCAGAAATTCCAGGCAGTACAAATTCCAGCCATCAGGAGACTCAGGCAAGTGCAAGTGTTGCTGGCCTTGTTAACCCAGCACTGGGGCTCTGAAAAGGCTGTGCTGAGATGCTCTAGCAAAGGGGCCAAGGAACATTTCTGGGGCTAATTATGGAGTAACTCAATCAAGGCAAGCCCTCTCCTAATCAGCTCTGTTAGAGATAGACCAAGGCCCTCCATTATATGGCTTTATAAAATCAGACAACCTGTTTAACACATGCTAGAAAACCTCATTTAATAATTCTTGTATGCTGCCTACAACAATATAAGTATAAACATACATGATTAAAGCCTGAAAGTAGTTCTTTGAAAATAACAGGAGGAGGAAGAAGCCAACTGCAATCCTTGACTCACAGGATTGCTGTGAGCCATCCAAGAAATAAAAGAAAGAACAATTTGAGATGTATGTCAGGCAAGAAATCTCCAGTAGAACTGTGACAGAAATGTCATTTTATAAGGCATTAGAGAAATTTGATTTGGAAAATTGAGAACAATTCTTATCACTCAGGTTAAAAAAAAAATTACTTGCAGGTAATATAGACATCTTTGTTTTCAAAAGGAGGGCAAAAGAATTGAGCTGCCAAAATGAAGTGTTGCCATGGTTATAACTGAAGCTGCTCTGGACTGCTGTTCATCTTGGGGTTGCAACATTAAAGCACCATGAAAGGATTGTCCTCTACTAAACTCAGCAGCATGGCCAGCCAGGCCAGAAAACACCATATACAGAGATGTGAGCTGCATGCAAATACACTTTGCTAGTGTTTTTTGAGTTATAGTGGATATCTATATCACTGGCTGTAATTACTGTTCCCTTCTAAATCTCTGATTTACCTTCAACTATTATTTGATGTAACCAATCCTTAAATAAATGCAATTTTCTTAATTATTTTTTCATGCAACTGAATATGCACAAAATAGGTTCACACACAGACCAGAATATGCAATAGCTCTCCATGGGAGACTTGGCATTGGCAGGACTTTAAAACTCTTCAATACTTTGTAGTTAATTTTTGTAACAAAGAGAACATGGTATGAGGTTTGAAAACTTCTAAAAAGCTTATATTTTTCTGAACAGACTTGTTGGTGTTAAAAAAAAATATCTGAAAAACTGCTGCAAGTCTCTTAAACTTTCCATTTCTTAGTTTCCTTGTCACTTAAATGGACTTACAATTTATAACAAATTTTCTGGCTCCAGTGGGTCTTCACTTATACTCAGAATTAAATAGGTTCTGAACAAGACCCAATGATTAATGTTTCAAGAAAAGAAATAATTGCCAAGTATTATTAATTTCTCTACAGTATTTATAGTCATGTTTCATAATTCTGAATCAGAATCCATTTTCATATAGAAAAGCTTTGCAGGAGACAGAGGTAATGACATACTTCACACTCGTACCTTCTTAATGTATGCAAATTATTGTGTTTTTAGAAATTACACACAGCCACTGCAATCTTACAAACCCCTGCAAATTAAAATGAAAGAAAATTACTTTAAAACAGCCTTGTTCATTGAGCATTTATCTTTCTACTAGACAAGAATATAAAGTAAAAAGAAACTCAGGAAAGCCAGAGGTATGAGCAGAACTTCTTATCACAACAAATGATCCAACTACTTGTGACATGCTAGTTCTGAAAATCAATGAATAGTGACAATATCTTTTAAGAAGATTGCAACACTTGATATTAAGTTTTCTTAGCTTCCTAAGCACCAAATCCTGGCTCTGGTAAATCACTGAGAGTTCTGCTAATGCCTCTAATGAGAGCACAACCAAACCTCAAGAGCCTAATTTGAGACCATATTAGCTTTCCTGAGCACTGCTGTGAACAAGTTCAAATTAGTTGCATCACACTATGGAATAAAAATCTGTGTTTGCTTTTGTCTCTTTGTGTCTGTGCATGCATGCATGAAGGGACATTCAGTTCTGTAAAATATAATACCTTTTCAGTGCAAAAAGCTGGCATTTTGAACAGTGAGGGCAACTGCCTCAGCAATCAGTTAAGCTCTCATTTGACATCTGATAGCTTTTTGTCAGTTTTAGCAGAAAAAAGTGCCACAGTTTATTGCTTATTTTATGCCAAATTGTAATTTGTAGAAGCTTTGCCTTTGGTGTGGTATATCTGATTTTATGGGAGGAGGATGTGTGTCTGGATTCTGTTCTTGTGATTCTCTGTTTATGCATGGATAATATAATCTGAAATGCTACCAAATTCAAAGAATTTACCTTATATAGTTGTATGCATATGGGATGATAAATGACTTGCTTTATTTTCAGAAGTCTCTTTGAGAACTTAGAATTATTTGGGAAAGAACTTTTCCAGTGAAGACAGCATTGCTTGAAGGCGTGTAGGAATCACAGAGGTACTTCTTGGTGTGAACTGCTGTAGAGTGAAAACTCTATTTCATGTGCCTGATGTTACATAAGCAAGATCTATTTTAGAAAGGCTACAAACTTTTAATATGCAGTACAACATATGAGAAATACAGAATGATTAAAGAGGGATCACTATTTTGTAAACAAGTTGTGGGTATCATTACAGCCTTTGCAGAAGTTAAAAGGTTATATTGCTCTACAGAGTTTTAGGGATGATGTTACATAACTGCTCAGTGCTTTCGCTCTGTTTGTCAGTCTGTGTTTCTCTCTTGCTGCATCTGCACAGAACTGAATGGAATATGAAGTGATTTTTTATGTTTTCACTCTTGTATAGCTCTAACAGGGTCTCTGTAGATGGGTGCATGGTGCAGTTCAGGGGTCTGGGTAAAAGATTGCTCCTGGCTTAAGGACCATGAAATGGGCATAGATCTGTGTAATTGGTTGATTTGCATGCATAAAAAATGTGAGTCAGAAACTGCTCTGGCTTATGCATCATTCTTTGTCCTCAGAGAGGCTTTTTATCATTTGTACTTTCCTCCTGAGGAGTGCCCCACATGCATTTCTTAACCACGTACCCTGAAGCAAAGAGAGGTGCCCAAGAAAGAATGGGAATCTTGAGAAATGCTGAACAGCTCCAAGCTTTCCAGGAACTCTTTTTCTACATGGAGAAATCCTGCAGAATTTTAGGATTGTTTTCTTTCACCAGAACAGCATCCACACCCTACTGTGCATTTCTGAAGCTGAATATCAGGATGTCTAGGTGGGTCCTGGACTGCTGCAGACAGTAGATGTGTGTCACCAAAGGCAGGCTGCATTTGGCTGGTGACCCAGTGTATACAAGAACTGCTTGCCATGTACAATATGCTTGTTTCTGGAAGCTCAGTAGCCGTGGAAATCAGAGATCAGAAACTGTCATGTTGAAAGAGCAGAGAGTAATTGAAATCTACCTGGGGCTGGTTCACCTGAGGACTGTGTGCTTCCACTCCTTCAGCAGCTGAATTCCCAGTGCACCAGGCTGAAATGCCACATTAGTGCTCGTGTCAGTGGGAATTATGAGTGCAGCAATGAGAAGTCAGTGCTACAAACATGGCTTTTCAGTGTGGGCTTCTGAGTTTCGGCATTTTTAAACCTGATATTGTATCCATGGACAAAGATAAAATTTGTTCTGCATGAGTTTCAAAAGCAAGGAAGTAATATCTGGAAGCAAAGGCATCATAGGAAGAGCCAGAAAATTGCAGTTCCACCCTGGCTCTGTCCCTGATTTGCTGCTGTGTGACTTCAGAGAGGACATCCAGCAAGAGATCCAAGTGAGTGCATTCACCTGAACCAGTGATCCTGACTCCCAGTCCAGACTGAACTAGTACAGGCACCGGGCTTAGGTGCTTTAGCATTAGTCCAAAGGTGTTTTGAGCTATGTGAGAGAATCACATCTCAGCTCATACAAAGTATATGACATGCACATAACATGTGTGGTCAGTGAAGATCTGCTTAGTTAAATCAAAGGATATTTCAAAAGGAAAAAAACCACCATTCAGAGGCAATCATTGGACACTTACATTCTTTATCATCAAGGGCACAAAGTAATCAATTTCATTAAGGTACAACAGATGTAACCAAATTGGAATTGTTATATTTTGCACTCATTTTGTCCAGCTAAATAATATTTATGGGAATGGAGAATCATAGATCAGATGTTTACATTATTGAATACGGACAGAGTATGAAAACAATTTCCAAACTGATTTACAAATGAGCGCAATACAATGAGTAATATTTTATGAATGTCTATGGTTTCAGAATACAATTCTCAAATCTCTGACATCCCCAGTTGTTCTGGGGAAAATTGCCTAAAAAAATAGGAACTATAAGTCAAGTTTCAGGTCTTCCAGGAATTCATCTGGTTGCATGTCTGTATTGGTGAAATCCACCGTGGCACATCTTGTCCCATCAGTTTTGTGTAATGAAAATAAGAAAAGTTTCCAGAACCTCATAATTTCCCAAATTTATAGGGACTTTACCAGTTGTGTGGCATATGAATATTCAGGGATTTTCCTGTGTGTCAGAATATGCTATGAATAGTTTATAGCTGTAGACTGAAGTGTTGTCCTTTCAGCTTTGGAAATGTATGCATCAACACAGACGTCTCCATTTCCTGCTACTGAAAATGTATCCTAAATATTCTTTGTTCTAAATTACCAGCCTTGCTGAGGAGACCCAGGACACCAACATATACATGCACTTGTTGATATTATGATTGTGGTTGTCAAAAGGTAATTTAATGCCTCATGTAAATGGTTATCTGCAAATCCAGAATCCTTCTTGTGCTTGTCTCTTCAGTAGAGAGTAGCAAAGATGTTATTTATCCAACACACAGAAACTGGGCTCTAAAGCACATTAAGCAACATGGCAAATGTTGTTTTCTGGATGAAGTTTGTACATTTGATGCTGTCCCATCAGACATGAACTGTAGTGTTTTATTACATTGTTTTCTTTAGTTCTAGAAATATGTTTCTGTTTCATACATAGAAATTCCTGTTTCAAGACAGTATTTAACTGGGAGGCATTTGTATGTATGGAAGTAGGCTGGTACCATGCTTTACAATGGATCTTTAATTGCAATAGGCAACTGTGACAATAAGATTCTAGTAAGGTCCTACTGAGAATAGTCCTGGCCTTTCCTATTGCTCCTAGAGAATTATATGGGTTGTACCATATTTGATTCTGCATTTAATGTTGGAGTTAATGAAGTTTCCTTTCAAACATAAACTTGTTTAAAAGGAAGAATAGTTTTTAGGAGAGAACCAGAAGGATGACCCAGGAGTTTTCTTCCTTAACTAAATGTAACATAAGCATTGTTACAAAAATTTCCAGTGTGCATAAATTACCTGAGCATCTGTGGACTATTTTCTTTTCTGGTTAACTGACCTGCATTTCCAGTTGCAATATTGTATTTAACAGGACAGTGGTTTGTTTTCAATTCATGCAGAAACCTGGAAAGCATTGCTGGGATCACAGTTGTATTCTGGTATTAGGAAAGAACAGGATCTTCTCAACAGACTAGTAAATATTTGTTTAGTTGAAGACAAAATGCTGATTTCAGGTGATTTAAAGACACTCTATTTTCATTTAAGATGAAATAGGTTGAATGAGGATTAAGCCTTTATGGTATTATTCAAATCATTGAGAGTGTGAATACAGTCTAACCTGAGGGCTCAGAACCCACAATTGATTAAAATTATAACTGGAATTTTTTTCTGTTGGCATTGCTGGGGTGCAGACAGGGGCTGACACAGGCACTGACTCTGCCTGGGCCAGTACAAGGAGGCAGGGGAGCCATGGCCAAGCCAACTCACCTGGATTTCAGGTGGGGAAATCCAGCTCAGCAACATTCACCCAGGGAGTGAATTCAATGCCAGGTCAGGGGACATGAAGAGAAAAGTGCCCACAGTGAGGGCACACGAGGCTTGTCCTGGCAGGCTGCTCCTTTGGACATTACCCAAACTGGAGAGAGCAGGAGCAGCTGGAGCCTCAGGGAGGGTTTCTGTGGCTGCTGCTGGACTTTTCCCTCTGAGAGCAGGGCAGCCAGGGGAAGTCCTGGATCAGTCAGCCCAGGAGAAGCAGCTCCAGCTGCCACTGCTGTGCAAAGCAAGGCTTCAGCCTGAGCAAGTTCTCTTTTTCTCTGTCCTCCTCTATCCCACTGACCAGCTTGTTCCTCCGGAGAAGCCAGGAAGGGCAGATGTGCCTCAGCCACGCTCCTTGGCTTGGGCTGAAGAACAGAGGAAGTTTCTGGAGAAGGGAGATAAATAATCTTGGAGGGTTTGGAACAGTTTTACCAGAATGGAGAAAGGAGAACAAGGCTTGTGTGGGAAAGCTCTGACACATATCCAATATGAGATGTCTGGAGGATCACAGCAGCTTCCTTTGGATTTACCCATGGAATCTGAAGATTGCCTTAGTGCTTTCTGCTACGTGCATGTTCCATTTTTATCTTTCTGCTCTCTTCTTAGGAACTTTTTTCTACTATATACTCCCTCTTCTCACTGTTTCTCCTAAGGTTGGAGGTTTTCTGTTTTGAAGTGCTAAATAAGGATAAAAACTGTTGCGATATAATTTGTATTTATGAAACCGTTGCTGTAGGAGGGGCTCAGTGGTCTGCACAAGGATAAGTAAGAAACAGTTTGATGTATAGGAAGAAATCTGTGTTTAATCTCTGACATAAGGAAACTATTCCAGTCTGACTTGTGTATTAGTTGATCTGAAGCCCTAGGAAAATATAAATGAAATGTAAGATAAATGAGAATTTTGTACTTAATGAATTTAGTCATTATTACTTCCAAATTGATTATTGGCTCTCCAGTTGAGATTGACTGTAGTTCAGTTGCTAGAATAACTTACATTTGACAAAGTAAGAAAATTGAAATCAAAACCTGCACAGATAAGTTTTCTTTATATTGGTACACAAAAATACCTTTCTGTGAGGTAATTGTGAGGTAGGTGTTAGATACATACTAGAATGAGGAGAGAAAAAAGAAATACTACATTTCTAAATGTTCACTTTCCTTCTATTTCATGCTTCAAATAGGGGAATTTAGGTTCAAAATTCTGTGTAAACAAGAGGCCGCATCCAACCAGAAAAGGTTTCTCTGTGTGAGATTTTCTGTAGGCTGCAGATCAGTTTGCCAGTCCTCAGCTGGGTGTTTTTGAGCAGGATCAGAGCTGCCATCTTTTGCAGCCCATGACATTTGCTGTGCCTGTGCCTGTGAGGTTTGGGCTGTGGGAGGTTCCCCGTTGGCAGCAGGAGCAGCCAGCAGGGCTGGGAGCATCTGCAGGAGGGTGGGCAAGGCTGGTGAGCTGCTCCAAATCAGCTCATCCCAACAGGGAAAGGCTGCTCTGAGCCACACTCAAACCACAGGAGGCACTGCCTCCCCATAGCACCTTCCTCACCAACCCACCTAGGTGATGCCCAAATACAGAACTGCTACCCTCTGACTGCCTCTCTTTCCAGAAAGGTACTTGCTTCTTTGATATCTCATTATCTAATGATAATATCTTTGATATTTAATTATCTAATACCCAATCTCATATTCTAGTCTCTGGAGTTAACAAAGCAATCACATTTTAAGACAAAGTTGTTTACTTAGGTCTTCATAATATTCACAGTGTCTGAATAAAAGTGATTGAATTTCTAAATAAGTTATGCAACTGCAGGATTTTAGTTTCAAATTCCAATATCTTAGAGATACTGACTTTTTATAAAACAACTGTATTTATGCTTTCAATGGTGCTCTGTGTGCTCTGAACCTCAGCCAGGACCCAGTAGATTCTGTTATGAAGAAGGATCTTTTTTGCTTCCTTCAAGTCAAGGCATCAAATATATTTCTGATGTGATGGATCACTGTAGCAGAATGGTTTCTCTGTTTTTTTGCTTTAACTGCTGCAAGACAGAGAGAGAGGGCAGGGCAAGGAGAAAACCTTAAAAGTGGATGAAAGTAGACTTGAAACTTCAACAAGGACATGAAAAATCTGTTGAATGAAATACATGGATACATAGACCTGCAACTAGAACATAGTATCACAGGTCAATTTTCATTTCTTTAAGTGCCTAATTACTGTAGTTGGGTGATAGCCCCAGTCCCTTCAAGTTCCTATAACAGGTTTCTTTGCATTGGTTCAATATGCTCTGAAACTGGACAGAACTCAAGTATTTTATTTCCATCATATGGAAGGAATGTTTATTTCCCTTATGTCTGCCACAATCATATACCTCACTAAAAATCTCTAGATTTGTCAGCACCCCGTGAGTAACATTTACCTTTTGCTGAACGTTGGCACAACTGAAAGGAGTTTTTCAATGTTCTGCAGGTGTAGCTGAAAGCAGGAGCTGTCCATTGGACTGCCTGGTCCCCCACAGGTGTCCTGGAATGGCAGGGAACAAGATCAAAATGGTGAAATGAAGGCAAATCAGCCTGTCTGTCAAATAAATTACACATCCTATCCATGCTTGAGAACCAGACTTTAAGCTCTCATCCTCTTTGCTGCTGATCTCTTAATTTATGTTAGTTTGACAGATGGAAAGGTCACCATGCAGGTTTTGTTTTAGAGGTTCCTGCCATGGTAGCTTCTCTGCCAAGGGTAATAAGTTGCATTAAGGAATTTGTCAGAAAGAACAAATCTGTCTTATTTATAATTAGCTGAGTTCTAATTATTTCTCCTAAATGGGCAGTCAGATTATAATGTGTAAACAGAAAGTAAGCACGAACTGCAATTACTACACAGTGGATATTTTCCCCCAAGCTGTATAATACTTTTAAGCTTTACCATGGTACAGAGCAAAACCACTCAAATTGGGCAGACCACAAACCTGTCCAAATTTTAAATCATCCATTTTTCCCTGTCATGGAAAGAAATGAAGGGTTCCTTTTCCACAGTAATTTACCTCAAGCATTTTGTGTCATGGGAAATGCATCACCAGTGCACAGATCTGGGACTAATAACTGTAAAAAACCCCCTGAGTTTTATCTTCAGCTCTTGGTAGGTTTAATAGGCAAGCAAAACATAATGAATATCAGAAAAGAGATTTCTGGTTGAAGAAAGCTGACTGAAACACCTCATGTACTTAGTGAAGTTTCACAAAAAAAACCCAAACCAAACCAAAACATAACAAACTGCACTGGAAAATTGATGAGCACCTGAAAAACTGATATCAGCTGTAATGGCTGCAGCCTGGCCTCGGTGATCACAGTGTGACAGTCCATGCTGCCAGCAGTGCCATGTCTTTGGGGGCTGCCCATGGACTCTCTCCCTGCAGCTGGAAATGGACAAAGCTGTCTGTCTTACATGGATTTCACGTGGATGGAATGTAAAGTTCGTCAACCTTTTGCAGCAGATTTTAGTGGCAGAGGATTAAACGAAGAGTTGAAATCATCCGTGGTGGAGCTGCCCGGTAAAATCGTGCGTGGATGTGGCGGAGAGGCGGCTGCGGCCGGAGAGGCCCCGAGGTTGGGCAGTGCTGAGGGAACTCGGGGGATGCTGAGGCATCAAATGAAGGCTGCTCCTTGTGGAATTGTGTCAAAGCCACTCTCTGGTCTTTCAGCACTCGCTTCCAAAGCCTCAGGTAGGAGTATTCCCACAGAGGGAGCTGAGAAACCCTTTTTGTTGTTCACCAGCTCGCAGGTGCAATCAGACTTCTAAAGGGCGGTGAAATTTCCATTGGGGAGGTTCTGGAAACGAACCTTCTTTTAGTTCTTGGAACTGAGAAAAAGTGACAGCTGCATGCGTTTAAATTCCTGTTGTAAGGGGTGGAAAGTTTGCAAATGGTAAAACCCTTTTAATTTCAATACATTTATACTGTAATAATGACATAAATAAGCCTCTTCAAAGGATTTGGGGCAGGTAGCTGGAAAAACATTCTGTCATCTACCTTTGATGAAAGCTTCAAGGCAAATAATATATGAGCAGATTAAGCTTTCTGTGGAAAGCCCTATTTTCAAATATGTCCAAATAACTTCTTCAGTTCGTGATAGGTGTGCTGAAAGCAAAAGCAAATCATTAAAAATATAGAAGAATATTTCCAGATTAATGAGTCTGGCCACCCTAAAATTTCTCTCAAGAATTGCCAGTGGATAAATTAATGGTTTAATTTCCAGTGAATTATCATCAAACTTATTTTCTGCAGTGAAAGCAGTGAAAAGAAAAATAAAGAATGGAAGAATGTAATTACCTTCCTTCCTTCCTTCTCCTTCTTTCTCTCCTTCTCTCTCTCTTTCTCTCTCTTCTTCTCTTTCTCTCTCTTGCTTTCCTTCTCTTTCACCAGGTGAGTTTGCAAACTAAATTTAATGATTGACTAGTTAGAGGCACAAAGAAAGACAGCTAGAAAATGTAAGTAAGGGAGGTAAAATAAATATGTTGAATTTGATGAAGCCATGACTCTACACAAAAGTTTCAGTAGGATTTGAAAGAAATCCTGAGGAGTACATGGAAGAGGTCTGACTTGGCTTGAGTTACAGAGAGGAGAAACAACCCTCTTGTGAGTAACAGCCAGATTTTGGGATGATTTAAGATAAGATATTGCTATTGGGTAATGCAGGGTGCAGTGCTGCAGTGATCCAAGCTGAGCTGTGCAATCTTTACTGTAGCTTTAGGCTGACCCTCAGACATCCAAACAATAACAGCCAGGGGTTATCCAAGCCCAGGGATAGCTTTAAAACTATTCTCATTTCCTCCCTGAGAGGCAGCATGTTTTAATTCCTGAAACCTGAGCAAGGATTCATGAAAGACCAGGCCAAGGAAATTGTTCAGTAGGGGATATTTTAATCACTAGCTGTAGAGCTCTAACATATCACTTCTCAGAGGCATTTAATAAAAGCAAACAACCTAGTTAAGAACATAGGAGGTGTATTTATAAGAGATGAAAGGAAGTAATGGTTTGGGCCATTGTTGCTTTTTTAATGGATCACATTGAGTTCAGCAGCACATAAACTAATTACTCTCATAATGATGTTGTGAAAACAAACAGGAAGTTAAGTATGGACAGTTAGTCAAATTCAAAAGGTCAAAACAGGAAAATGCCCACATGAAAATGGAAATCTATTTAGGTTGAAAAATCAGCCAAGAAAAATGCTGTATTTTAAGAACTTCAGTAACTTGATTGCAAGGGAACTACCCCAATATGTAAAACCAGGTATGTGACTAAGTGTCTTCCTGATTCAGGTCATGTAGAAATACAGTGCAGAAATATAATCAAAATATTTAGATTTCAGCTGGTAGAGCAAGAGCTGTTTAGTCATGTGAACTGTGCTGAAAGGTGAAAGGTTTTCAGAAGAGGAGTGTTTGAATGGCCAATAATTGCTGTCATGAGAAAATTTAATCCTGAACCTTGTATTTGTATTCCAGAAATCTTTAACTGGAGGGAAGGAATGGGCATGTTTTATAGAAGAGGAAAATCAAGCTTTTGATTTGAGCTGATTGTGAGAGAGACTCTGAGAGAAAACTTTTCCTGCATGACTTTTTAGCTCTGTCTCCAGCCAACAGATATTATTCTCCTGCTTTGGAAATTGTTATTATTAAATATAATAGAACATGTTCTTACCTTATTTCTGCCTCTTTGGTTTCAGATTTCTCCTACTGGATTTACAGGAGTAAATTATAATTGTATTTGCAACAGTATATATTAAATCTGTCTTCATCCAGTTGGAAGGCTGAATAAAATCCTTGCTCAATTAAAATTACAGAGACTTTTGCCAATGCTTTTAATTCCTTCAGGATCCTGTCCCCTGTTACTTCTGTAGAGCTGCACAGAGTATCCAGGTGATCCAAGCTCCTTTTCATTGTGGAACTGAAAACACTTCATCAGTTTCAGGACTAATGAAATGTGTTCTCCCTGCTCAAGGATGGTTTCCCACTCTATGGATTTTATTTTAATACAGAGAGCTTTGTTTCTTTCCATGACTGAGATGGGTTTATTTGCAATTTGGGTTGACAGGGGGTTGCTCTAGGCCCCTGAACATCCCTGTGAGTAATTGCATCCATTAACAGAGAAGCTATATCTTCCTGGAAGAAACATTTGCAAGAAAGATTAACCAGTAAAAAGGAGTTTTTGTTATTTTTTCCCCTTTTATGAACCTTCATTTCCCACCTTTTATGAACAAGGCGTTTAGACTTAGAAATTGCTGAAAAATTACAATCTACTCCGTGAGATACCGAATGTCAATTAATTCAATTTAGTTAAAACACAGATTTAAGTTCTGAAAATGAGTAATTTTCCATTTAGGAACAGAATACTTTACTTTCCACTTCAAAGAGAATAAATAGTTCACAGTAAATATTATCTTCCCTTTAAATATTTTTACTCATAGCATGTCTTGAATACAAGGACTGTGAAATTATTTATTTTCTAAATGAGGTCTATCTTGTAGACATATCTGCACAATGCAGATATGTCTACACATCACAAAAAATTAAACACAGTGAAATATTTTACAACATATAAAATACAGGAGCTTTTTTATGGCTGACTTTGAATCTGCAATCAGCCAAAACATCATTAGCTATCTCAAAGTCTTTGACATGTAGCTGATGAAAAGCTGAAGAAAGGAACCAAGTTTGATGAATTATTTGGTTAGCTTTAATAGATTATTTTCCTGTAGAGTTTAAAATTTAGAGGGGAAAAATCCTATATCTGAGCTTTGAAACAGCTGACATTTCTTATTATAATTAGTAAGAGATGGGCAACAAAACCCCCAGATTTTTAATTTTAATTTATAGTCCAGTCATACCTTCCCTTCTTCTGTCTCTATTTTCTCCCTTTCTTATGTTGTTGTTTTGAGGATTTGGGGTTTTTGTTGTTTGTTTTTTGTTTTGTTTTTTTTTTTTGTCTCTGGTATTATTTTATTCTCCTCTTGTTTGTTTATTCAAATCCCTGCTGAAGGCAGGGAATACTCTTTAGCACCACTGAGTACCAACCCAGCCTCCTCAGACCCCAACTGTTGCAGTCTCAGATGTTTTGCAGGAGGGATTTAAATTACAACACTGCAGAGGAGTGGATCATTTTGATCAGCTGCTTTTCCTTTCCCAGAGGTTCCTCTGATGTTTTTTTCTTTGGGACATGAGAGCATCCCGTTCTGTGGATTCTTTCCACACACCTGTTGTCATGGGGGATGCTGTCCTTGCTCATGGAATGCAAATCCATCTGTTCAGTCTGAGGAGACAGCACTTAACCAGGCACCCATTTGTTTCCACTGGTTTGGGCTTCTCTGTGCTGTGATTTACTGGTGCTTGTGCAAAAGCTCTGATCACTGGATTTGTTCATGAAGAAATAGGCAGAGAGCTCCTGCTCTGAGATTTTGCAAATACCAAAGAACCACAGAATGGCTCGAGTTGGACGGGACCCATAAGGATCAATTTATCACAAGGATATATTGTTGTTGGTTTATTGCCTGTGTGTGCTCTCTTAACAATGCATTTAATGGTATGGCTTTGAAATGTATTGTACATTCTTGATGGGAAATTGAACACTGTGAATATAAATCTCTAGATGGATTTAAAACAATAGACATATTTCTTTACTTATTTGAATTCTACACAGGCAATTCATCTCTAAAAACAATTTCAGAGTCTTTTTTAACGTGAAATTTGGGAGCATGGCTCAACTCTCAGAAGAGCTGAGCTCTCCAGAGTAATCTGGAGAACCTCACTGGTGCTGGGTTCTGCTGCTCACTGGCCCAGCGGGGAGGTGAGGTGGGCACTCAGAATCTCTCACTGCATCTGGACACAGACTTTGCAAGACAGGACATAAAGAAAACTGACTGAGCTTGAACCTGCTGTACATAGGAGCCCCAGCACCCTCTTCACTGTCTTTTTTTTTTTTTTAATTTATTCTAAAGCATCTTGGAGTTTGATTTGCATGCTGATGACTAACATAGCCAAAAAGTTCATTAACTTATAAGAACAGAAAATCACACCAGATTGTTTGCCTCAATTAATCAGAAGTAACTCACAACAGATTGAAGAGCATTAGAACAAAAAAGGGTGTCCTCTCTGCATGTATCTCTCCAGCAGTGCAGCCTGCAGATGGTCATCTTTAAATCTCAATTCTTCATCTCTCAGAGAGCTCAAAATGAAGACCCAGGCTTTGCAGTCTCTGTGATCAGGGCATGGCAGCTGCCAAGGTGGAGCCCAGGGTTACAGCAGCTCTTCCCAAACCCTGAAAGAGGGAGCTAAAAATTGAGTGAGAACCATTCTCAGCGCTCTGCTCTGGAAATCACAGCATTTGAAGAACAGTTGTTTTATTCAGTAATTAAAGTTTTCTTCATTTCTGAAAGAAAGGATTTCACCCAGCTGAATTCTTGTGGATTTCTCTTACTCTCTTCCTTTCTCCTCCCTCAACTCTCTGCAAAATCAGTTCCAAAGAGGGAAAGCAGACCTCTGCATGGCATAGCTGGGTATTTTCCGTTCCTTTCAGATTGCACTAGAAGTCCATCAACCTTTCTAAAAATTCCCTCTTTCTTTAGTCATGGATAGCTATTATGGATAGTGTTACTATGCACACTGAACCCTGCTGGATTTTTTTCAGATTCCAGTATAAGACAAGTGCTAAAAGTTCTCACCAGACAGGTGAAGGCATTCTGTGCCCTGAAATCTCTTCTGTGCTTAGATCAGGTGCTCTGAGGACATTTCCCAAAAGGGAGAGGGATACAGAGCAAGGAAAAACCTTGTGCTGTTCAGCTGTGATACTTCACACACACAGGTGAGATCCTGTTTCTCCTCTTCCCTGGCATTTGTGGCAACAGTTCTGAGTGACAGTTCCTACAGTTTGATGCAGAAACTTTGCTGGGGAAATAGGTGCTGCAATCTCTGTTTAAATGTAGTATTGTGGCTGTATGCCCTTGGCTGCTCCTCTGGCAGCTGTTGAGACTTGGCTGATTGATTTCTCAACTGGTGAGCAGGAGTCTGTGGAGAAGACATTGATTTCTGTAAAGCTGGTCATATTATGTCCTAGAATAATAAGCAGCTTAATTCATGTTTTCAGAGGTATTTATGAATGAAGCTGGGGTCTGTGTCACCACAGCCCCCTGCTATGACTTGTTGTGTACAGAGGGCAAATTTCTCACCTTCATTTATCTCTTCAGTGTTTTGACATATCTTGGAGAAGCAGGCATTGTTATGTGGATTCAGGGAGAATTTTTATTCTTAGTTTAGCTTCCTATGCAGCCTTTTTTTCCTTCTCCCTGCCCCTCCCCTCCTTCTTCCCATGCTGTTGGTGTGTGTGGATTTGTAAATGAGAGGGCACAACAGGGATGACTGATAATGAGGTAATTTCTGTCTTTCCCCTTCCCTCCCTTTTATCCTCTCTTCTCCAAACATTTCCTAAAAAAGCATTAACATGTGGCAATGTACATTTGTTCTTTCATCCTGCCTGTTCAGTGGGGCCTTTGGGGTGTGTTTAATTTTCTTGTTTTGATGCACAGATTTTCTCCTGTTCTGTATATTACTGCTCCAGAAGGCAGCACTGGAGCAATTCATGATTCCTCTGAGCAGAGGGGAGAGGATTGATCAGTGCCCTGACATTGATATACTTTGTTTTTAAGGGCAGACCTCCTGAGTCCTTGTGGATATTAAAATAATTCTCCTTTAGTGTAATTTCAGACTCAGCTTCTTTTTGATAAAATGTGTCTGAGATCAGTGATCAGAGTGAGGAAGAAATGGAAAAATGATGGAATGAAGGTGCATTTCCTTTGAATTTTTCACAGTGGACTGCTTTCAAAAGAAAGCAAATAGAAAGGAAATACAGCTGCAGATGATGACAAAGGAGGTCAGATTTGTTTAAGCACAGCTGGAAACAATGCTGGAGATGAAGACTGCGCTTTGAAATAATTTTTTATGGTCAGTAGCTGCATAAGAACTCTCCAAATAAATTTGATTTTCTCTCAGGCTGAAATGCTTTGTGCAGTAACTTTTGGGAACATTTGCAATATGTATGGAGACTGAAGCAATTGTTAATAATACTGTTGCCTTCTGCTTCTTGTTTTATCAAAAAAAAACCCAAAACAAACAAACAAACAAAAAAACCTAACAAAAAACCCCAAAACAAAACAAAAAAGCGTGTTGTTCTTATAGTAATCTGATAAAGTAAAGAGTATCCACTTGTCCTCAGATTTTCTTTTCTAACCAATAATATCAAATTCCTCTCTTTGGATTGATTTTTTTCTTTCTCTTCATGGCTCTTCATAGGCCTGATTTCATGGTACCTATAAACAAGTAACTACTCCCTTTACAGTGCAAGGGAGAAACACATAGTCTTACATGGGCTGAAATTTTCTTTTGATCAACCAAAATATTTTTTTTCTTTATGTACCATGGTTTTGTCTTGGTGAAAAACGATTTCAAATTTTGATAGCTTTTTATTTAAACTGCAACTACTGGCTGTCAAGAATTTCAGGAAACCTTGTTGGTGACTAGGAAATATGACAAAAGAAAAGGCAGAGTTGTATGTTTTATTTTAAATCTCAAAATTTTTGATTCCAAGTAAGTTTGTGGTCTAGGAGCATAAGCAGTCCTCAGCACAAACCTGAGTTGGAAGTATCTCCACTGTGCTGTGTTTATGTAAAGACTCCCAGGAGTCAGTTCCTGATTTTTAGGTCTTTTTGGTTTCATGTTAGGGGATGGATCAGGAGGGGATATTGCCCAAATACATGGAGATGGATCAGTGTGGCTGTGGTCATTTCTGTACCACACACTAAGGAGCTTACTCCTCACTGGCTGATCCTAATGAGGAAGAGTAAAATGCTATTAAGGCTTTGAGTAAATCTCCTTGTAGAATAAACCTCTGATGTGCCATTTGGCTGGCAGTGGCAGGGATGTTGTTTGGCGAACTGGAAATGGGTTGGGATCTATGGATTCCTGATTTCTAGTGCCACCTGTGACACCAAGCAGAAGCATTGTCTTGGCCAGGTACTTTGGTTTCCTTCATCTCAGTCTCCCAGTTTGCAAGTGATAAAGTTTTCTCATTTCCCCTAATGGAGCCCTTGTGCAGAGGGAAATAAGTTGAGTGAAGAGGAGGAACGAAGCTCTGTTGCTTATTCTGAAATGTATTACAGATGAGACCAGACAGCAATGTGTTATCTGAAAGGCTTTTATTCCTTGCTTCCTCAGGGACAATTGAGCTTTAACACATGCATAACTGATCTTGACAGCATGTCTCTTTATCTATTAAGTATCATTTACACTGCAGGCTGGCTGAGAACTGTATTCAGGGGAGTGCAATTTCATTGCCAGAGCATTGATCAAAAGGATTTTCTTTTAATGCTAACAGACAAGGCACAGACTATATATGAATGTAAAATGGAGTTCTAGAACACTGAAGGACTTATTTTCTAATAGAAGATAAATTTGTTTCATTAATGAAGTGGTGAAGGATGTTTGAATTTTACTTTGTACAACTTCCATGGAGGCAGTGCAGTAACCAGACACCTCTATGTGTATGGAACCTGCCTATGTCAGTGAATCATTAAAAAATCATCAGCTTTTGACACTGAATTATTTAACTACAGTGACAAGTCATTAAACCCAGTCCTGCAAATTATTGCTTGATTTTTTTTTCTTCCTAAAGAGGTACAGTGAGCTATAGAGGGAAAAGATGCTTTTTTTTGTCCTTGTACTAGAGTTGGCTCTATGGTGAGCTGGGCTTGGCTCCTTTTTCTGCCACAAACTATGGCAGAATTTAGACCAAAAACATCTAAACATCCTCTGTTCTTCCATTTGCTATTAAATGAGAAGAATTTCATGGCTTTCTCTCCCTCTTCTGCATTTGGGGGAAGTGACTGTCATGGGTTTGCTCAGGGTCAGTGACAAAAGGGTCCCAGGTTTGGGGGAGGGTAGGGGGCATGAAAGAAAAAGGAGCAATAGCAACTAAATGCAAATTTTAATTATTTGCAACATGAATTTTCATGAAAAAATAAGAAAACATCATTTTGTCTGAGACAGTTCTTTGTGATCAGATGTAATTACCTGCAAGGACTAATTAACTCACATGCTTTCTTGAACAATAAAATCCGAACTGCTCCTCAGAGTGAGAACATACCAGTGCTTTATTACTCATTATTGAGGAGAATATACCTTAGAGTACAGACTGTGGTCTGTGTTGCTGCGTGTAGTCGTGAGATTGTTAATCAGTCTTACTAATTTGTTTTTATAAAAATATTATTTACTGCTAAACTTCCTTTCTTACTTAGTATCGTAGTAGGAAATATTGCCAGCTTGTGCTGTTCATGAGGAAAAACTACTTCTATTCACTGTAGTCCAGGGTGATACTTTCACAAGACTCATTTCCATGTTAAAATTATGTAAAATTTAAGATTTAAATGTGCTTGCAGAGATAGTCTTCACAACTGCAGGTGCACGGACACCTCACAGCTCTTGAACTTGCCTGATCTCCTCCCGGGCAGGGATAACCAGCCAAGGGATCACTGTGCAAACAGAGCTGTCCTGCCTCCAGTGCCTCAGCAAACCAGTTCAGAGCTGCCTCCCATCACAGGGTGTGGGCACCCCTTTGGAAATCCAGCACACAATCCTTCCATGTCATTTTCCAAGTGGTGTTCTTGCTGTTCAGAGGTGTAAGCTATGGTCTCCAAAACTTTCAAACATTCTTGGGGGATAGGTTTTGATAGGCAGATTGTTTTTCTGCCACTTCTGTGTAAGGACAGGATGCTGTATTGCCCTCCAAAATGAATTATTGCTGGGTAGGATCAGTGGGTAAGACAGGGACATCAGTAGATTGAGAACTGTATGGAAGTCACCAGCTCACATCAAATACACCTTTGGATGGCTTTGAAATTTGACAACTTTGTCAAGTCATGGCAGAGCTGATCTTGCACTCTGTGCCGTATCCATTCCTGACATACTTAGGCTCAGTTAAAAGAATTCTCTGGGTAACTGTCTTTGTTCATTTTTTGATGCTGATCCTCTGTCTTGCCACTAATGATAAATCAATATTTTGCATACTTAGTTATTATTTCAATTAAGGTATTTGTAAGTCAATACCAACTTTTTCTGTTTTCCAGACATCACCCAAATAGCTGAAGGATATTCACTTCACATATACCTTCCTGGAATTCAGGAAAGAGAAATTAGCTTTTCTAACTGAACTCTGAGTGGTAAGAGGCTTCACTTCTTTTGATGTTTTTGTTATGCTGGGAAATCATGTTCTGGAATCAGAATATCTCATTTATCTCACAAAATTAGATTGGTTTAGGCACAACCCCGTGAAGAACATCTGTGGCTAAACACAGTATGCTATTACTGTATCAACCAAATGAGAGGACTCTACATGGTATTTAATTTGAGACATGCCTCTAGTGCAGCTGTAATAAAGAAAAATGTGATAGTTTTGAGTACATGATGTACTTAACTCTTTTTCTGTAGCAACTGTAAAGCCCTAACAAAAGAAATTATTCTGTGAAGGTTAGAGATCTTGTATTTGTGTTACCTCAGCACATCTGAGCATTTCTTCTTTTGGAATATTGAAATCTATTTTAAAAATAAAATTATTTTATTTGTAGCTGGGTTCAAGTCCTCCACAAAGGCCCAGTAGTAGAACTGTTTTATGTCACTTCCTTCTGAACTACAGATGGTCTTACTTGAGGTGCAAGAAATCTTCTCTCTCTTTTGTCTGGTAAGACATAAAACAGAGGAGATGCTCATGGACTGATGGTGGTTATTTAATCCTTTGCAGCTGTCTGTCAGGGTTAGGACTTTCAGAGAGTAATTTCTGAAGGGTATCATCAGAGAATGCTCTTCAATATTTCATGGTCAGGGAAATAATCTGAAACCCAGGAGACTCAGACTCTTGCTCTGTTTAAAGTCCTTGGACTTCTGTGACTGCTTTCAGAGGCAATTTAGGGACAGCCTATTATTGTATTAAAGGAATACACAAAGGCTTCAAGTTTTTTGGGACTCAATAGCCAGTTTAAAGAAACATGGAATGAAGAGAAGAAGAAAATATGAAGAGTCCTTTATTCAGCACATGGTGGCTGTGTGGCTGTCTCACATAACTTTGTGGGATAACCAGGAATACTTATGTGAAGGTGAAAAATAGCTGGTGTCATTAAAAATTACTGGAGGCAAATGAGAAAGCTAGGAGTATAGAGAAATGCTTTTAATTATACTCACATTAAAGTATAGTAAAATTAAATGGACTGGGTTGAACTTCGGTGACAATTTCTGGCAAAAGTACTGAAGCAAGTTTATAAAAATAGAGGTCAAGGAGCTCTGGTTACATCTTATGCAAGAGTGAATAGAAAATATGAACCTGTGACCTACTAAACCAAGTGCATTAGGTAATATATATCTATATCTGGTAGCTTCATCAGTGGCTTGGAAAAGATATATGGCATTTTTGGAAATTCAGTTTAAAGTGCACCTGGAATTGAAAATAAGCAGTGAAGTACAGAACAAACAGGAATAATAATGTTTTTAAATATGCTACTGAAAGTTCACTGTGATTTTTGGGAACCAGACCATAAAATGACTGAAAATAGGTACCATATTCTTTCAGCTTCAGACATCAGTAGCTACTGAGCCCTCCCAAGGCAAAGAATGTTGTCAGGAATCTGTGATTAAAACCAATTACTGCCTAGGCAGCTTACCATCTGGAGGAGGGAAAGCCTTTCATTCTCCTAACTTGTGCATCTCATTTTTGAGTTGTGAAAAACTCAGGCAATCCACTGTGCCCTGTAACTCAGCTGCTTCCGTCCTGCTCTGTATTCAGTTATTTTCAAAGATACATAGTCAAAGCTTTTTTCCCCATATTTTTCTAAGTATCATTAAACTGTCTTTACTTGGGTAGCCAGTTCCTTCTGCACTTAAAAAATAATTTAAAAAAAAGATTTTTAATGAAGAATAAACAAGTTTTCATTGGTAATTTTGCAAAATCTGTGACTTAAAATGCCTGCCGAGTTAAATTTTCTCCAGATCGATCAGTTAAGTCTTTCATGTTTAGAAGGTTCAATTCAGATGGAAGTGGAAAGGATATCCAGAATGTGTAAACCAAAATTGTATCACACATTTATGTCACCCTGATGAATTGCTTTGAAATAGTCCCCAGTATGATTTCCACGAAATGTATTTCCAGAACTTTTTTTCTTTTAAATGTTACTGTCTTCTCCAGTCTGGGGAGATAACTGAATCATACATGTTATTTATGGTCAATTTTCTCTTCCTGACTTCTTTCTGAATTTAATTCAGACAAGCTAAATTAGCCTTTGGGATTTCAGGTGTTCATAACAGTTGTTGACCATGATGCTCGTTAATTGTGTAATAAGTTACATAGATTTTCTGACACTGGAGACCAACATTTCCTGGCATCCAAGTAGGTGGGTTGATAAATACCTATCCATTTATAGAAATTCTGCATTTAAGTAGCGATTCTAAATCCAATTCTCTGACAGGCTTTTCATATCAGAACTTCCTTGTGAATGATTAGAAAGTGATAGTTGGTCTTCTCAGCTGTGTCTGCTAGGGATGTGTAAATTATCCTATGTGGCATAGATTGATTTTTAGTTGGCATAGAACTATGAGCTTTGTTTTCAACATTTGAAGTTGAAACTCTCTGTATACTTTATAGCTTCTACCACTTTCATGTCTAGCAGGGCTCAAACCTTGGCACTGGTGCCAATAAATCTCTTTCTCAGAAGGGTGAGAGTGAAGTAGTTCACTTGTACTCCCATGGCTTTGTAATGGCAGTGTCACAACTGTCTGTGGGATGAAGTCCTCAGGCATTGGATTTTCTCCTTCTTAAAAGCACCTGGGGTCTTGTGGCCACATTTCTGAACAGAAAACAATACATGTTGTGCCTGAGGTTTGGCTCCAAGTCCCTCTGTGCTGATGTTTGAATCCCTGTGCCAGTGAAGATGAGCATGGATTGTCACCCATTTCCCAGGCAGTGTTCTGAAGCTCACTGACAGGAATTTTGTTCATGGAGGTGGGTGAGAACAAGCAGGGCTGTGAGCAGAGTAGGAGGGAATGGGCAGGGAAAGGGCTTTGTGGTGTGAGAGCTGTACCCAGCCACGAGCCTTTACCCCTCCCTTCCGTGAAGGGCTGAGGAGCAGCAGGGAGCCCCATTCCTTTGCTGTGGGAGGGCTACTTCAGCCTCACAAATGTATAAATACCAGATTGCTGCTGCTCTCCAGGAGGCGGGCAAGCAAGGATCTGAAAAATACTGAGTTATTTTTTTCTGATGCTATTTTCCATCCTCCTTTGTAGATTCATTTCCCCATATTTCTGTATTTGCTTGTCTGAGCCACAGCAAAAAGAAAAGGAGAGCGAGCTGTCAGGGCAACAGCAAAAACTGCTCTCCACTAAAAGTAGGGAGTGACTGAGAAAGGTAAAGAGAGCATACTTTGATTCCTTATTTTCTTGAACCGTATTGCATTAACCTCTTCATTCATTTTTGTTTACCTCTTCGTAAAAGGGCTATGTTAATGTGTTAATCAGAGTAACTTTATGGGCAGCACTTTCAGTTTAGAGTTTGCACAGCCAGCTGTGTTGAAAGTGCAGAGATTGCCTTGCAGCAATTGTTTGTGAATAATAGTTCCAGTTTTTGTTATTGAGACCAAACAAGCTTTGATGCACTAATGGTGTGAGATGAATGAGTCAGAGTTATGAGCACCTCTCTGATACCAATATACTTTAATAAAGATCCTTTCCTTCCCCTTTCAAAATGAACTCCCTCTAGTTTTATAATTTTATTGTACCTTTCTTACCAGCTGAAAAAATATCAGTGTTCTGCCAAATTCAGCTTTAGCAAGACCATCACTTCCAAACCTGGTATATCCTATATTAATAAATAAGAGATGTGTAGATTGAACAAACAAGCTATTTGTAAACCTCAGGAAATTTTTCAATTAAACATTTCATCTTCAGGAGGTACAAACAGCTATCTTTCTAAAGATACAGATATGAGAAACATGGGTTTACTATTTAAAAATTCCCATATCTTTTCTTGAGCAGTAACATGTCCTTTGTAGTTAAAAAGTATCTTCTTCATTTAAAAAATGGAGCTTTCTTTCTGTCAGCAAAAGATGTCTTCATTGTAAAAGACAGTAGTGAAATAAAAGGAAAGCAAAAGAAATCAAGATGAGTGTAGGGAGATATTGGCACTGTTTTAGTTGATACATCAGCTATTTGTGGCTGTTAATCAGAAGTGTTTGCTTTCTTGATCAAATGACATGTTCCCACTTTGTGTGTGTGTATGATGGTAATGATGCTGCAGCTGCAGGTGAATGGGTTGGGCTCTAGTCCAAATCTGTAGTGTGGAACATGGAAAAATCCACCTGGATTATTAATCTGAGTTTGCAGTGTAGGGGGTTAGATTTTAATTTGCATGTTAATCGTAATTTAGCCTCTGAGATACCATAAATATGCCACACTTTGAGGATGGCAGTGGTCTGTTGAAAGAACTTTGCTCAGCATTAATTTGACATGAATTTGAGGTAATAAAGCTGAACATTGCAGTTTGGTGTGCCACATTCCAGGCATGGAACACAGCCACACGAAGGTGTCCAAGTCATCAAGACCAATTTTATCTGCTAAAGCAGCTGTGTTACCACCAGACTGGTTCTGGCTTGCACCATCCAGCACAGGAGCCCCTGTCACAGCCCTTCCACCCTGGGGTTGACTTTGTGCACCTTTCCTTGCAGCATCTTTCACAAATGAGCAGGATTCTCACATAGTTTGATGTCATGGTTGGCATTTTCCTCAGAGTAATAAGGATAAAAAGCCTTTATTACATTTATGAAAAATTAAATCTCCCAGTAGGGCCAGGTTGCCCAGAGAAGCTGTGGATGCCCCATACATTCCTATAGGTTCTGAAATGACTGTTTCTGTCACTTTGTGTGCCTTTTGAGCTGCATCAGCTCCAGCTATTGCAATGTGCAGGATTCCCAAGCAAGGTGAAGTGTCAATTTTGAGACAGAGTGTTGGCTTGGTAACTTAATTTTAAAAGATAGATATTTTTTTAAGCTTTCCTTACAAAAGAAAATTGGGATGTTATATTAATTTTTCTACTTTTCTGGGAGCTTGAGGCTACAGTGGGTGACTTCTATGTTTAAACTGCCCTAGTCAGCAAAGTCACAGGTTCCTCCAATTGAAAATTGGTCAATTATCAGTTTCCCCAAGCAAGAAATACTCTATACCCAGCAAATCTGTCTGATTTGATTAGGAAAGCTGGAGTGCAGGCATTCAGGCTCTCTTTACCTGGGGCTAGGTGCTTCTAAAAATTCTACTTAAAACATCTTTTACTTCAACTTGCCTACTTTGCCTGTTCCAATCAAAAACTGCCACCATCTCTCTTCTGCCTCCTCACAGGAAGTGCACATGCTGTGTACTATGTCAAATTTTTTTTAGAAATTCTCTCTTGAAGGGCTTCTCATGCCTCTCTGTTTGTTGGGTAAGTTTTGACATGTTTTTTTTTTTTTATTATTATGTATATAGAATTTAGGGCCCCAATGCTGCAACTGATCTTGTGAAAAAGTAAACCAGTGCTCATTTGCAGCCCCAGTAAGACTAAAGGGTGGGATGGGATGCCAGGGGAAGGCTGAGTGAAAGGGCTTTGAGTTAGTCACAGCCTTGACATCACATTAAAAATATACAGGCTCCAAATTACCCAAATATTATGTTAGAAGATCATAAACCAGATATTAACTCTGTAAACAGAGAGAGATTAAATATCCTGGGTGAGACAGATTTAATAATGAGCTTGGAAATGAATCAGACTCCCTGACCCCTGTCCTTGCAGTCTTGTTCTGAAGGGTAAAACCTGTCAGCAGCAGCAGCGAAAATCTGTGTTGGATGATCCCTGAGCACTCCAGAGCACATCCCACCTCCTGCCCACACTTCAGGGGTGCACAGACCCTTCCTCAGTTGATTCTGGGCTCTGTGGGATTTAATCAGATGGGTGGATCAAACTTTCATATCTGGGTGCTGATTCTGGAGATTTCCCCAGACACATGAACTTATCTTTTGTTCATAGAGGATGTTGAAAAACACTAAGGATCATGAAAATGACAAGCATCTCTTTTTTTCAATTAATTGTAAATCTGAGAATTTATCAATTTTAGTTCAGAAACTTGTTCTGGTTGTATCCTAACATGTTGCAGGGCAGCTTTCCTTTGAATTTGTTAAAATCGTTACTAATGGCAGGAAAGTACTGCATGATTGTGTTAAGTAGGTGCCACTTGAATAATATTTTTCCTGATGTTTAGCTTAAATTTATTGGGTGAATATGCACCAAGAGTCAAACCCCTTTATTTTGACAGTTAAAGCACTTTTGCACTCCCTTAATGAATAACTGGTAATACTTTAGTCATCAGACAACTCCAAGAAAACTGATGCTGAGCTTCCACATATGCAAATAACATAAATTGACACTTGGGCTTTTTTAAGACAAATGAAAAGCAAACAGTTGAAACAAAATTAAACTGCCATTCAGCCTGCAAGCTCGCAGTAACTTCTTGTGGTTGCAGTTAATGTGAATGTACATTTTTTTTGGCTCAATCATTATTTTTAACAGTGAAGCCTATCTAATCATTAGCTGGATCGTGAAGGCAATTCCTTTCATGTATTTAGTAGCTCATCTTGCCTAAATTGTTTCAGTTCCTCAGAGATAGTTTTTGAATATGCATGACATATTTCAGCATAATAACTAGGAAGTCATTTTATGTTGCATCTCATTAGCAAAATAAGTATCAAAACAGGTTTCCCTGCCCTTAGAGGAAGCTCTTCAATTAGCTCCAGAGAACAATTCAGCTCCCTCACACTCATTAATACCTATTCCAGAATATTTGATTTTAAATACTGGACTAGACTCACTTTAATGTCATTGCATATAACTTACTTTTCCTCTTCAAGGATCATAGAAGACCAGACCAATTTGGGACTAAGTTGGATATAAGCTGAATTCTGAACGAAATAATTTGTTCTGTGCTTTAGCACAATGTTTTTGGGGTGGACTCTTCATCTCCTGCTTTCAGTATCATGGAACAAGGCTTCTGAGAATATCTGGTTGCTCCTTCCCACAGATTCGGGATATAGAGACATAACATGTGTAGTGGAGAACCCTCATTCCAGTGCTGCTCCTCCAACATTGTGAGAGTGCAGAACTCACTCCACAGTTTTATGTATCACATCAATAGATGGACTATAAAATAAATTGTATTTATGTGGCTCCAAAATAGGAAACATATTTTAAACAAGTAAATCCTTGCATCCCAACTAGGATAACAGCATTTTCTGCTGCAGCAGAACACAGAGATCCCTGAAATGCAGTTTGTGGTACCACACAACTGTTCAGGACAGGAAACAACTCAACTGTGTGTTCAGAACTAGAGGGAAAGTCTGTGGAGGTAAATTGTGGGGCTGTAATCAAGACATAGTTACTTTGTCTTTTGAGATCTTAGGACTGTAGTCCCAATGAGTAAATGACCATTACAGCTGTTGGGGTTTTTTTTATCCATTGGGGTTTTTTTGTGTTTTCCCAGATGGCTGTATTTTCATGTGGATAGAAATTCTCAGTAGAATCCCTGGGCCCAGGGGATGTGTCCCAGGAAAAATGAAAGAGAAGCTTGAATATCTATCTGCTTGAGCCCAGCTCTTGGGCTCCAATCTGTCTTTGAAGAACCCTCAATAAATGCTGATTTCTTGTGAGGTTTACACAGTGTTTTTGTCATGGGGATCATGAGAGCCATGAGTTTGAAGATACCTCAGGATTTTTGTAGTACACCCTCCTGCTTACCTCAAGGCAGATCAATCTGTATTTTAGAAATAAAATGCATGTTGGACTGGAAGACAAATAGTTGTTCTTTCACTCCAACCTCTTACAGGAATGAGGCAATCTTACATGAATATGTTGTTTAGTGTTATAATCATATTTGACACAGTTTCCCTTCATTTGCCCTCATGTAATTTATTAGAAATGTTCAACAAAGCCTTCCTGCAAAAACAATCTGATGGAAGC
This sequence comes from Chloebia gouldiae, assembly GCA_003676055.1. Lineage (NCBI taxonomy): Eukaryota > Metazoa > Chordata > Aves > Passeriformes > Passeridae > Chloebia > Chloebia gouldiae. Next base: position 4,442,954 of record QUSF01000026.1, read on the forward strand.
ACAAGATATGCTGCTGTGTCTACAGGACACTCAGTCATTCGGGGGAAAAGGAGGATTATATGGCTGGCTTAAAATTCTGACCTGTAAAAACTGCATATTTATCCCTTGCAGCTCTAAATACACAACATAAACATTTTTACTGTGTTTTGTGAAGAAAAGATGTGGAATTCACTGAGCCTTATGTACTGTGGGCTGTAATGAAAAGTCAGGAAAATACAAGATGCTGTAGGAAAAAGATGTGTGATGTAAATGGAAATAAATTGCATCTCAGTGGGACATGGCCTGGACAGAGCAATCGTTCTTGCTCCTCAAGTAACTTCTATGTCTCCAGGGAGCTGCTTTATAATTAATGTTCTTTGTTTATGGTACACTTATGTCTTCAAGAAAGAAATAAAATACAGAAGTAGACATGTCCTTCATCAAATCTCACAGCGTGCAGGGCAGCAATTATTCTTATATAACTTGTATTGTGTGTAGTATAAAGCTCCCATGCAGTGCTGAGCACTGAAGGGCTGCTAATGCATTCACAGCACAAGCTAGGAGAAAGGAATTCTGTTGAGTGGGGCTATGAAAAAAATCCCTTCGACTCTTCAGCCCGTCTGTACTGATGAGTGGGCTTGAGGTTTGATGCTGTCATGCTTGCAGGAAGCGTGGAGGTGACAGGAAGGAGCTTTTCTCTCCATCCTTCCACCCCTGCACTGCTTGGGGAAAATCTCAGGTGCTGTGCTGGAGGGCTGGGAGAGGCTCCTCTGAAGGTTTGGATCGATTCTCATCATATTTATAAAAAAACCTGTAGGAACTGCTTTGCTTCCAGGCTCTTTGGAGCAAGAATCACAGTTTGATTCCTTCTTTATTCAAACCCTATGAGTGTGGCATAGCACTAGCTCTGAGCTGAGCTCCTGTGCAAAGGCATTTCTGTGATGTTGCTCATGCTTTAAATACATCATCTGTGGTGCACAGTGGACTCACATCTGTTGAATGAAGCCTGTTACAAGTCAGAAATATTTCCTCAGTGCATTAACTTGTATTAAAGTTTTATTTTGATTAAAAATCCATAGTTTCAAGCAGCAGTTGTTACTTTTTTCACAAATTCGTTTAAGGATGCTCTGACCTGGTTGACCCAGCTGCAGAATCCTTGATACTGTGAAGTTTCTATTGCTAAGAGAAGTTAAACTCACCACCACTAAGATTGTCTGTAACCTAAAAAAGGAATTGATTTAAAGAAATAAAAGCTTCTAAGCCAAAATTTAATCAAAACACTTCTTCATTATAGGGCAAAATCTGGATACCAGACAGACAGAAAAAATTGATATGTGTGAGTGGTACGTTAAGATTACTTGATCATGATTCAGTGAAATGCCCCAAGCATTGCATTTCACTTACATCCCTCCAGCAAGCAGGACTTCAGTTTTATGCAAACAACGAGAAAAATGGCCATTTCTGTGCTGGGATTTGAACTCCCCAGCTGCCAGGGCCGAGCTGGACAGTCTCTGCATTTTCTGCCTCCCATGGAACAGGTTCATTTCAGCTGATCCATAGCATCACCAGCTCTAGTGCTGGGCTGACTCCTGACTGCCAGAATTTAAATCCCCAGAGCTCTGTATTTCTCCTGTTATTTGGTAGTTTTATTCTAACCTTGGTTTTTGCAGTCCAGGGGTTCCTTGGCCAAGCCAGGTTTTGCTGTATCACAGCTTGAAAAAGTGACCGGCGTACATTGAAAATATCAGATGCATATGAAATAAAAGTAAATACATTGTTTGTGGAGGAAGGATTCACACTTTTAAATAAATTTCATCATTTTTTAAGGTCTGACTCACATTTTTAATGCTAGTGTTGGCAATAATGCTGTTTTTCTCCATATGTTTCCTTTTGAAAGGAAAAAACTAACACTACCCAGTGGGACACTTATCTTGAAATTCAAATAGCAATGGTAGATATGCAAAAGAAAGAAGATTAAAAAGGAGGGAATGCAAAAATAAAAAAATCCTAGAACACATGTTTAAAGATGGATTATATCTCATCTTCTCAGGGATGTTCAATAAAATTAAACCAAATGAATTTGGATTTGAAATGTATTAGTGAAACAATAATAAATCATTTTATGTACACACAGTCAGAATTTAAATGGCCTCAATTTGCTTTAGTGCAATTCCCTTTGAAATGAATGAAACCAAGTTGTACCATCTTTATTTCTGAAGGAAAACCCATCCGCAGATCACATCCTAGCAGAGCTGATCTGTGCAATTTGCCTTAATTTTACACCTTTTTGGTTAATTCAGCTTATTTCCCTGAGTGTCCTTGACATATCTGGGAGCTAACAAAGGGATGAATGCTGCCAGATTCAGGAAGATTCTTCCTTCATTATGCTTACCTCTAAATTTTGCAGACTCTTAATATACTCTGTGGAGCACGTTGTGTTCCTCCCCTGATGAAGGCAGTGAAAGCCTCAGCTGCAAGTGGTCAGAATTAGATTCACTGAGAGGATGTGTTTGAGGTGATGGGTTTGAGGTGATGTGTTTGAGGTGATGGGTTTGAGGTGATGTGTTTGAGATGATGGGTTTGAGGTGATGTGTTTGAGGTGATGGGTTTGAGGTGATGTGTTTGAGATGATGTGTTTGAGGTCATGTGTTTGAGATGAGATGATGTGTTTGAGGTGATGTGTTTGAGGTGATGTGTTTGAGATGATGTGTTTGAGGTGATGGGTTTGAGGTGATGTGTTTGTGCTTCTCCAGGCAGGTGTGCTCCAGCTGAGGTGGTTGTGGAGCTCCATCCTGGGAGCAGGAGCTGCCAGCCAAAGGCATCTTCCCTTCTCCAGCTGCCTGCACTGCAGCAAGGTGGGAAGAGGAGATGGACAGGAACTATCCCAGCCACTCCCTGTGCCCTTTGCTGCATCTCAAACCAAAAGATTATCAATCAATAATCAATGATTATGGCATTATCAATGCAAACATCAGTGCAACAGAGAAAACCATGTAGAAATCGCAAACAGTAACTTTTATACCCAATTAATTAATTAATTAACTGGCACAGTGTTGAGCTAATGAGGCCTTTCTGCCTTCTGCTTCACAGACAGGGCCACGTGAAGCTGGAATGCCACAGGTAACACCAGCTCCAGCACAGAGCCTGCCAAGGCAACAGAAGCCAAAGAGATTTTTGCAACTAATTTTAAAAATCAGTAACTAGTTCCACCATATCCATTGTTTCTCACAAGCTGAAAGGATTTCTGATTTAGTGCTGGGGAATCTAAAGAGGGATTATTAATGCATTGTCTGAATGAGACACCACAATTATCCTTCTTTAGGTTTGTTGAAATGAAAAGCCTGGAAATTAGTCTCTCTCTTTAAAATAGCATATGGTTATGTGAGATTTGGATTTAATGACCCCGGATATCGTCTTAATTCCTGCCCCACATTTTAATTCTGGTTTGAGTTGATTTATTTTTATATTCTCTAAGCAGCATTCTTTCATTTTGTGTAATCAGATGAATATTTTTTGAGTTATTGAATAGAAGCTGCTGTCTGTTATTTTAAATCCTTGCACTAACTACTGTCTTCTTCATCAATTTTAAGAAGCACACATTTCATATCACTCATATTATTTTCAAAATCAGTACCTAGCCTTTCAGTGATACAGGTCTTTAAAATAGGACTTGGATTTCTATAAAATTTTGTTAAAAGGAAGCAGTTTTTGAGCATCTGTGGTGGTTTTGAACATTATGAGAATCATGTAGTATCTAACCCTCCTTTAAATTCCACTATAGGGGGACAGTAGATCTGGAGGAATTGTAGAAAGCAAAAGTAGATCCATCTATGAGTGTAATCAGACAACAGGGTAGATTAATTTAATTGTGGTCCTTCTGGTAACATAAGAGACATTTCAAACCAGATGATTTTGACAGCAAAACATTTTCTATCTTCCTTTTAGTTACAGGAAGTTACAGTAGTTACAGGGAAAGGAAAAAGCTACACAGAGCCTTCAAATCTGCTTGTGGAGGGGTCTGAAGTTGAATACAGATTAATCCTTGGAATAAAAGCCTTCCCATCCTTAATACCAAGACAGACAAATTTTCTTAAAACTACATTCCCATTGGCCACATATCACACCTAGAAGTGTGACAGGATCAAAAGGGTGACTTTATCCCCACTGGATAGTACTTAGGCAAAATGTATTCTATTTAGAAAGCAACTGATATCATTTATCTGCCTTTTGAAATGAATCTTTGTGTATTTTCAGTGTAAGCTGTGTTTTGCACCAGCAGTTCTCCCAAGGTGTTCCTTTGCTCTCAGTCACCAGGGAGAATGCATGGAGCCCTGGAGCAGCTCCCAGCCAGCCCAGATGAATAGCTGGGAGCTTTCTGTATTTTTGTGGGAGTGGGGTTGGGGTTATGGCATTTTCACTAGTGATGATTAAATGTCTTCCAAACCTATTCATGCTGCAGAGCTATAAATTATGGATTTTTCACATTAATGAAAAGAGCCCTTGGAGCCCTCTGGAGTGCATAGTTCTATTTTTACATTTCACTATTGGAGAATGAGGAAAGATAGGCTAATGTGTTTCTTTTTTTAAAAATGGCAGGAACAGAAATTTGGCCTGTTCTGGCATTCATTCAAGCGCCAACATTGTTACCCATTGTGGGGGACACACTCGGAGTTCATTTTTGTTAGGTCATTTCATATGGGGGATTTTTGTCACTCACTTTGAGCTCATTAGCAGACCTGACCTAAAAAACCCCATACACAGGAAATCTGAAACTGCTCCACTATGAAAATAATGTGGTATACGATCTTCGAGTGGGGTTATAATTTGGAAATCAAGTTGAAACTTTCCAAGAAATGGTGCTGCAGCTTATCATGTTGCTGTTTTTTTTCTGTATTGTTGCTTGTATCTTTTTTTTTTTTGTGAGTAAAGAAAGGGAAGAAGGTTTAATCCCATGTGTTTGCTTTTCAAGGAAGTTTCTGTCATCCTCTGAATGTTCTGGGGGAAAAAAGAAAAGCTTTTTATTAAAGCAGAATGGAAAAGACCTTGCCATTCCTAAGGTGACTATCATGAAAAATAAATTAAGAGCAAAAGTTCCAAATTACGGGTGATCTCTACTGATCACCTGGCAATAAAAAAAAAGAACACAGAATTTCATCTCCACATGATCTGTCTGTGAAAGTGTGTGTAGCTGTATTTGCATAAATAGTGCTCTCTCATCCAGAAATGATGAAAGGGAAAATAATGGATCCCAGAGAGAAAAACTGAAATAATTTACTCTTTTATCCTCATATCACAGCAGGTTTATTATTTTTTATTTCCCTTTAATTTTTTTATTTTTGTTAATACCAAAGCTAGGTCTGTGCAGAAGTAAAAGCCACTGAGACAGCTCTCACTTCCAGCAATTGACATTTTGGATAAACAACGTGAGAGGTCCCCAAGTTTCAGCTCTCTGTAAACAGGAAAAAATTGTAGTGGAGTTGTAATCCTGAAAGGGTTTACTAATTTCAGGTTCCTTGAGAAGACAGTGAGGTCTCTGAGTGAAAGCACCTGTGTGCTCCTGTAGGCTCAGACACAGAATCCCCTCAGCGGGAGGCTCCCTCTCAGCACACAGCATTCAGCTCTTGTTGGACAGGTCATCCTAAAATGGTTTCAGGCACAGGTCAAGGAGTCAGGAGTGAACAGCAGGAATAAGTAATTGCATGCAGGAAAGAGGCAGCCTTGGAGCCTTTGGGAATTGTTTAAAACACGCTGATTTCTTCACTTTTCCTTGTTTTCTGGCTTTGGCAAGACGATTTTAAAATGAGAAAGGAAAAAATAAACAACAGAGAAACAGCAACAAAAACTTGTGCAATAAATAAAAAACATGGGAAGAAATGCAGACATTCAAGTTGCAAAAAGCTGTGCCCCAGCACTATCAGAGGTATCCTCAGCAAGTGGCCAAGTCACATCTCTTGGAAAGAACAGAGGTCAGACTTTCTGGAGAAATCATTCTGTTAATCACCAACACAAGGCAGTTTCAGAAATTGAAGAGATTAATTTATAGATTCAATACATTGTCTATAGTACCTTAAATCAGCCCTAGGCAAGAACAGAATGGAGGACCAGAGCTGTTCCCAAGCAGTTTTCATCTTCATAAAGCTCATCACAGTTGCTTAAAAAATTACTCATCTTTGATGTTCTACAATGTCATAATTTGGGTAGGTGATAGACTGAACTGCAAACAGTGTTTTTGATAACTTCTAAATCTAAATTGCTATTTTAATCAACTGTAACACTTAGATTGTCAGCTGATAAATGTGTGCAGAAGACACATTGCTGGTGTAAGTGCAGTGGTATTTAAAATCAATATAAACTGAGCAAAATTATGTTCCTCTTTGCTTTTCTTCTTAGGTTTCTATGGAAACCTTCTTGGAGGTGGTCTGAAGAAATGTTAAAATAGAACAATAAATTGTGTAATTTATACATGCAAAGTAAATATCCTTCTTGCATTTTTTATGGAGGTGAAAAAGTGATTTCATCATTTAATATTCTCCCTTGACAACCAAATTAACTATGACCCAGTCTCCTTAGGGTTTGCTTTTCTGCATTTGGTTAGCATGTTTGAGAGAGGAAAAACAGACATCTTCTATGCTGAGCATCTATTATTTATCTGTACTTTAGTAAACTATCTTGATTTTTTTTTTTAAACAACAACCTTCACAACTTTTACCATGAAAAGAGTGTCTAAAAAGTTATTTTGAAACAACAGCTCTGTCAACCCCTTCATGAACATGATGTCCCTTCAGGTTTTTAGCCAGAAGAATATAAAATGCAAACCTATATTGACACATGACTATAAACAAACAGTAATAGCAAGGGGTTAGGATATATTGTGTCCATGTATTTTCTTAATGACTCATCATTATGTAGGATGACTTTTCACTTTTCCTAAAACAACTGCATATACCAGGAGTGGCTACTTTGCTATCCAGCTCTGTTCTACTACATTTAGTGGATTTGTACCTTCATATCTCAGTGTGTAATTTTGTTGTTTGTGCTCTCTTTGCTCTGGTCCCTGCCTTTGAAGGCTGGCTGCTAAATCTGTTGAAAACACACATTCCAGTCTCCTCTGTGGGTATGCAGTGAGTGCCATGAACAGTATCACTGTGAGGGAACATTTGGGGTGGCTGCTGATCCCTACACTGGTTTAACCCCGTGGTGGAAATGAGCTTTTCCAAGAAAGGTGTTCCTGAGAGCCACAGGCAATGTACACTCGCTGTGTACACAGCTCCTGCTTTGTTCCTCCTCCTCACAGTGCTGGAAAACCTCTCCTGCCTCTGCTGATAGGGCTCTCCATTCACTGTTAGCTTGTATTCCCTGCCTCCTGTGTTCTCCTCCTGTCCGGGCCCATTAATAAACCTCTGTAAATCGGGACAAGTTTTCATGTGCATTCTCTCAGGCCCTTCTTGGAGGTCCAGTGCAGAAAATAATAGGGAGCCTCTTCTACCTGACTCTTCAGTGCACAGCAGCAATTCATAGGGTTTTTTATTCCTACAAACATGAGAAACTCTGTTAAATCTTTGAGCCTCATCTAATGAATCTCCCTGCTGTGTATTTGCTGGTATATACCGTTTCCTTCAATGAGAACTACAATAACAGGTGACAGATGAAGCTGAATGCCATTAACCAAAGAGTTTGCTCACCAAAGATTGTATTTTTTGTTTAATTAAAGTTAGGATTTAATATAATTCCTGATAACAGAAAAAGAGGATTATTTTCTGGAGAATAACTGAATAGTTTTATCCTGGTATTTTTAAAATAGAAGATTCCAGCTTCTTTCAAGTTTTTTTTTTTTTTATTTGAAGCTTAGGTTGCTTTTCTCTTCCAGGAGAGGCTGCTTACAGAGCACATTACAGAGACATTTGATGTACAGGGCTCTAAGAGGTTTTAACCCTTTGTGCACTCAGCCCGGCCACAGCACAATAACAACTGCAAGGGAGAAGAGAGGGTGATGCCCCTGAGCCCAGAGCAGTCCAGGCTCAGCTTTTCTCAGCCAGTTCCACACCTCTGTGTACAGACAGCTTCCTGCCAAATCTGCCTCTGCTCTCCCTGCTCCCGACCCTGTTCCCTTCATCCATTCTGTGAGACAGATGTGAAACCCTGGTCCTGAACTGGCTACAAAGAGGGGACTGCAGTGGCTGCATCCCCAAACTCTGCTGTCCTCTTTCCTTTCTCTTTCCTTTGTCTCTGTTACCATCTCCTCATCTTCCCTAGTTTAAACTGAATCTTCTTGCTTCATCACTATCTGCAGTCCTTTTCCCTTTCAAAAAATACTTGTCAGTGCCCTCGGTTCTTTACGTAATCTTGTGGTTAATTTTTCCTCGTGGAAAAGCAGTGAAATGGAGCTCTCCAATGTGCTGCCTCTGGCTGTGCTCAAGGCTGAGGCCAGTTTGAGTTTGTGTTATTTCAGCACTGGGCAGGTAAACAGAACCAAGCTGCTTACTTTCCATTTGCAAAATATTAATCCCTCAGAGCTATGAGAACTGGTGGCAGCAGAGACAAAAGCTTGAATGCTGTGTTTGCAAAACTCTCTGAGAACACCAGAGGCCTTTGTCAATGAGCTCCAGAGGGGCTGAGGCAGAAATTGGTCTCAAAATCATTGCTAATCATTTCCACAAGCCATTTCTGAATGCAAACAGTGTAACCCTACCACAGAACAGTGTGTTTTTCTTGTGCCAAGAGCCTAGAGCAGCAGGGGGTTACACTTAGGAATTTGTGGTAAGAGAGGATCAGCTTTCTCTCACCTGCTGTGGAGGAATTGTCCCTTGTCCCTCTGCTGCCCACGCCATGGTTGCCATCTCCTGCAGCTCCCTCATTGTCTGAGCAGTGATTCAGCCTCCCTGACCCCCAGCTGGCCTGGGGGCTGGCACTGGAAATGCTGTGTCCTCTGTGGTAGTCCAGGGGGTTTGCAGTTAAATGGTTTATGCATGAAAAAGCAGAGCTCTGCAGGGAGGCCCATGTGAGTATGGAAAAGTTTCTTTTGCACGACAGGTCCTGGTGGAACTGCCAGAACACACTCACACAGTGATGTCCTGCCCATGGATGCCTATGCATATCTACATCTATTCAGGAAATTCTGTGATTGACAGGTTGGGATGCTCAAAAATGCGTTTTGATACTCAAAAATGTAGTCTAAAATAACTGAAGCACAAGCAAACACTTTAGGAAAATTTTGAAGAAGCTGGAGGGAGATGGAGGAAGCAGAGATCCTGTCTGGACACAGAAGTGGAGAATAAGGGGGTAAAGGATAAGGACCCCGAAAATGCTCTGTGAAGGAGCAGGGCAATGCATGGAGTGACCTGCTGCTTGCACAGAGCCCAGGGTGAGGATGAGTCAGGGTAGGACAGCTCTGCCTCCTGAGAGCAGCATTTCTGTCTGCCCACCCAAGTGACAGAAATACCTGAGAGGCTCAAAGTGCTGCAGCCCTCCCAGCTCCCCAGCTGTGCCTTCAGTCCTGATGGGAACTGCTGGGGGTGTGCACAATCCCTCCATCAGCACCACCTCTCTGATGCTCCCCAAACCAGAGTGATTTATCTCATCTCCACCCTATGATCTCATTTTCTCTCTGCTGAGATGCTTTGTTGAAGTTGTTCAGAATAATGGACTTCACTCTCACCATGGTTCCTCCATTTTTACTTCTGGTGGGGATTATTGCTCTGTCTTGAAGATTCCCCCTTCCAATTTTCATGTCATTTTTTAATCATCATATAATCTAGTTGGAAGATTGCCTGAGGAATTTGTTCAGATACCAGCTAATCACATTGCAACTCAAAATGAGTGATAAATGCACTAAATGCAAAAAAGCTACCAAATATAAAAGGCTTTGCCAACTTAGGGTGCCCTGACAGTGAGTAATGGAAGCTGTTTGGAAATCCAGTGAGTGCATTTATTAGAGATGCTTGCCTTTTCACAATGATTAAAAAAGTTCATCATAATGATTGTTCAGTTGCTACTTGAAAGCTAATGGCTAAAATTCTTAGGCAAGGGTTTGGGTTTTTTTCCTTGGATGTCTTTCTGTATCCAGGTCTGCAGGTGCAGGGATGATTTGCTACAAAAGGTCTCCCTTGCACTATTCAGAGTTTGGAAAAAAATCCTGAAATCCTGCAAACTTTTTCTGAGATCCACATCCACAGCCTGTCTGCCTGTAGGGTTAGGAAGAGCAAAATACCTCGGAATGGAAGAGCACAGGGTTAAAATTTAATGTAGTTTGTGTGTTTGCATTTGAAAATTTGAGGTTTTAAGATGGGTCAGAAGCTGAATGAAGAGGGAACTTTGGGAGCAGAAGCACAGACATTGTGTGTTGATAGAGTGCCCTGGCAAAAGAATGCAATTCTAGGTTATCTCTTCTTCAGTGGCCTTCAGAGCAGACTTGCTTCTGGGATCCCACTTATCAGAGCCATGGCAAGAGATATCTGTAAAGAGATGGCAGGGATAGGTTTTTTAACTTCAAAAAGGGGTTTGCTGTGAAAGGTGCATCACAGCCAGTTGCATCATATCTTTATACTATTGTGTTTGGCTAATATGAGTGTGAATAAATTATAATCAAATTATATCCGACATAAATTTATATCATATTTTATAAATATAAATTTCCATTTAAAATAAATTATAAATTTTAAAAAAGAGAGGCCTAAACAGTTTCAAGTTGCACCAGGGATAAATAAATAATGAAAGAGGCAAATGTCCACAAACAGCAGTGACATCACATGCCCTGAAAGCTGAATCCAGTATACAGCTCTAAATGAGTCTCCATTTAGAGAGAATCTCCAAAAAGGGGATTCTTCTGCTAGACCCAAGGCACAGATAATCATTGCAGAAATGGTGGGAAATGTTAAGCACTGACAGAACACTTCCATCTCCAGAGCACAGAGCAATCCATGGGTTGTTGGCTCTTCAAACAGCCCTGCAAGATAAACCCTTGCTGTGCTCTGCCCGAGGGAAATTCTGCAAATGTCATGTGATGCCCTTTCAGGAAAACCAGTCTGTGCTTTAGAATGATTTCTGAGGCATGATAAAAGTCAGGTCTGGCAGTGTCTATACAAAAAGATGACTTCCTCCAAGGGCAGGACCATCAATCCATGCTCCCAGCACCACAAACATTGACTTTTATGATATTGTGTGCATGTCCTTTTGTATCTTCTCTTATAAGTCTGTGCTTTCTGAGAACCTTGATCACTGCTGCACAATCAATAGCTACACTGAAAATATTCTAGGTTCTGTATAAAGAAATAATTCAGGAGTACTCTCATATTTGTGCCATGTTAGTAAAATTTATCCTAAATTGAATGAACATTGTGAAACTGCAACCATAAATATGAATTGGATGGTTAATTCACTTTTTCCAATACTGCTTATATTTCTTATGCTCCATTTTCATAAATATTCTAAGAAATTATTTCCCCAATAGAAGTAGAAAGTGTAAAACAAATATTGAAAGAGACTCTGGATAATGTAAGTTTTAAATTGATGAAATTGAAAAAAATCTAGTTTAGAATTCTATTAATTAGAACACAAACATCTATTTTGTAAGACTGGAGCTTCCAATCAGTACACATCAGACTGTGAATATTAAACATCTCACAAAAAAAGTGCAGTTGCAAATCAAGAATTGTAGTTCTATTTTAGTTGTAGGTTCTCTCCATGAGAAGATTTCCAGAAAAGTCATTTTAATACACAGAAATGGTGGATACACAGTTGCAAAGTTAGTTGAAAATAGTCACTTGTGTGCTTATCCACATGGGGCTGAACTGAGTTACAGGAGGGCCAAGGCTGCAGTCATTTTTTACACTGAAATGTCTGTGGGATGCAGCTGAAGTGACATAAAGCCAGAGACATGAAAGCAATGGTGATTTCCCCCATGCCCATTTTTTTTTCTAGGTCTTTTGACCAGCTGCAAAAATTTTCTTGGCTGTACATGCAGTGCAGAGCACTCAAACCCAGGGAGACAAATATTGTCTGTGTGAAGGAGGATGCCTGGTTTCATCCCTTTTATCTCAGTTTCAAGTCTACAGCTCCCTGGCACTGACTAACCAATATTTGATGGTCTGACACAAATATCTCTAAAATTTGCATTTTGCCCCTTGCATCAAGCAAGCCAAGCAATAGAACAGTCAGAAAAATAAGCATTTTGCTGTGAATTATATGTTGCTTCATAAAATTTTTGATCAGAGCCAGTGGAATTATTAAAAATCATATTGAGCAGAGCTGAAAAGAGTTTCTCAAGTCTGATATAAAAATCGCAGAAATGTATTTTTGCTCATTTTAAAAATAGTGGGACTATTGCAGCACGACATGGCTGACTCCTCTTTTAGCACAAAAAGGCAGTAATGGAAGATTGCAGGGTTACTCTGACATGCCAGCTATCTCATTTCCTGCACAGTCCAAAGCTGGGTTTGAAAGTAATTAGAATGAATATAGAGCCAAGATTTTAAGTGCTAAGTAGTACAGCATTTTAAATTCAAGTATCTTGCAGTACAGGGAAGGACACCAGTCTGTAGGGATTGAACAAATTCCTTCTCCTGGAGGCTCAGATTTTTGTGTTTAATCAGAAATTTTTTTAATCAATATTATCAAAGAGATTATTAATTTTAACTGTCCATTTTTTATACTTTGTCATGTGTCTAAATGATCAATTCTCTTGCTTAATATTTCTCTTTGCCACAAGAAGAAGCTGTCAAGCAAAGCTGATCCTTCTTCCATTGTCACACTTTCCCTCATTTTTCCTTCCACTGGATTACTTTGCCTTCTGAATAGTAAGTCTAGGTAATTTGTTGTCACTTTCAAAGTCAATTAAAATAAAAAGTTTAGCTTTGGCCAGGCTGCAAACACTGTTTCCCATGAGGGAAGTCATGGAAGACCATCTCTAGATGGGGCCCTACCGGGTGTGCTCTGAAATCATCTCCCCTTGAATGGAGAAGGATCCAGCTCATGTGAGATCAGCTGCTGCAATGTGCAGTGTTGCCAACATCAGATGTTGCAAATGTCTGCCAGCCAGCTGGAAACCCCCAGAATGGTGTAAGGATTACAAGATGTAAAAATAACAGCATTGAGGGTTTGGGCTTCTCTTTTTGGAGCTTTGGGTTGTTCAGTCAAATCATAAAAGCTGGCAGCAGTGGGCATGGTGCTGGGAGAGGAGGGAGGAGTTTTTCCATGTACATTTTCAAACTTTCTTTGTGGATGAAACTTCAGCCAAAGTTGAATAAAAGCAGAAGCTGATATACAATTAAAGACATGGCACGTAAATTTCCAGTTGGTAAGGTTTTACCTTTAAACACATCTGCTTTGAACAAGTAGCACAGCTTGGCATGTACTCTGGCTGCCCCTTGAGGCTGTGTGGGCACCATCTGAGAACTGAAGTGGAGGGTAAAATGGTAAAATTCCCAGTTTCTAATTCAGCTGTTGAAGTATGTGGTGAGGTAAGATGTTTGCCAGCTTAATTTTGGCACAAATGCTTGGGATTCAAAGAGGCCAAGGCTGGCCCAGGCCAGTGGCCACAGCTACACTCGGGCAGCACATTTTGCCTCTCTGCAAGCTCTGACATTGCTCCAGGCCCTGCAATGCAGGCTCCTTTCATGGCTGGCCAGGCAGCTGTCTGAGCAGCCCTGTGGAAGAGGAGGGTCTGTGTTCACACAGACTGAGGGACACAGAGAGAGGAAATAAATGCTGAGGGAGAAGGAGGAAGCCCAGAGGACTGAGACAGATGTGCCGTTCAGAGCTCAGAAGGGAGTCTCTCCTCCGTGAATTATCTTTGGTATTTCAGACTTGGGATGCTGTGTGTGGGTGTCATCCAGCTTTCAGCTTTATTATCCACCAAAGTAAAAACTGAAAAGTGGTGGAAGAAAAGATCTCTAAAAAAACGCCTCATTCAGGATTGCTTTCCTTTTCCAGTTTCTGTTTATAACCCATTTTCAAACAAAGGCACAATGTTTTCTGTGCCCCATAAGGGAATAAGGAATATTTATGAGCTGAAAATAGAGTAGGGTGGTTTTCAGGTTTTGTAAATAAAAACCACTGTGTGCTCTTTGGTGAGAGTGGGTTGAATCCTTTTGTTGCTCAGTCATACTTGGCCAACCAGAGGGCATTCCCTGAACATGCCTTCAGGTATAGCATGTGTATCTAGGTACCTATTTATCTTCACTGCATGCACAGACTGCTGTCTGTGCCACAGGTTGTTTTGTCTGTGAACAATATGTTCTAAGTGAGCCAGTAAGCTAATAAATAAGTTATCAACATGTAGATGGTAGTTTCTGATTTTTTTTTTTTTTGTAACTTGTTCTGCACCATGGATTTTTTTACAGTGGCTACTTTTACAAATTCTTAAAAATTGATTCAGTTTCCTTCCAGGATGACACAGAGCTGGAGGGTCTGAGGTTTTAGCTTGGGTCTGCCAGTGGTGCTGGGAAGGTCAGGAGCTCTGCTCTAGACTGGAATTCCTGCTGCAGTCTTGAATGGTTCACGTGAAAAGCACTTTTGCCAGTTCAGCTTAGTGTTGGGATTGCTGCTCAGTGACTTCCTTCTTGTCTGTGCATCCTGAGTGTATTTCCAGGGCCATCACCCTTCCTTCTCTCCCATTCCCTCCCCTGAGTTCACAGACAGTGGGATCTTTTAAAGTCAGGGGGCTATCAATTCAAACTTCCAGATTAAGGGACAAATTTTAATAATGGCCTGGAGGCACTAAGAAGCACTAATGCATTAAATGTTGGAAGATAGCAGGAGCAAGAAAATGTTTGATTCAGAGATAAAGTGACCTAATGCTAATTACATCTGTTAAGCAATCCAAAATCTTGTCACAAATTGGAAAGGACCTTTCCCAATTAGTAAAGAGTTCATTAAAAAAAGACTAAAAGCTAGCAGGAGATAGAAAGAGCTTGAACCACACATATATTTTAACTGGACTTGAAAAGAGAAATGTTCTTATATCTTAAGGTATTTGCTGATTTTAAAATCTGTGTCTAATTCTGAACAACTGGGATAAGTATTAGAATCACAGAATATCCTGAGCTGGAAGGGACTCACAAGTATCAGAGTCTAACTGCTGGCTCTGCACAAGGCACCACAACATTCCCACATGTGCCTGAGAGTCCAAATTCACACAGGCTCGAGTCTGTGACCACTTCCCTGCAAGCCTGCCCCAGTGCCCAGCCACCCTTTGTGTGAAGAACCTATTCCTGATCTGCTTGCAATTGACAGCTTTGATTTGATTGACAGCTGCAAGAATTATGACCCTGTCTGCTGTTCTTAATCCATTTTCTATTCCTGCTTAGGGGTACCTTTCTTTCTTGAGGAAGGGTTACTTTGCATGTTAATGAAAAAAAGTTGTTTAAGGCTTACAAACATACCATGTCTTAAGAAAAAGTGAATGGACATGACAATTATTGTTTCTAATAGAAAAACTTCTATTTCAAAGTTCTGTCCAAACCATGAATAAAAGACAGAATGAGCTTGGGGAGTTTAGATGTCTATTGCAGAGGAAATATTTATCAGCACAGGGTGTAGACTACAAGTATTTTGTGAATCCCCTCGCGAGAAGCTCTCCCTTTGGAAATGTCATCCTGTCTGCTGAGAAAGCTTACACAAGGAGGGCTCAAGGGTTTGCAGGAATGTTTAGCTCATGAATCTTTATATAACTCTCGCCCCTTGTCTCTGACAAGTGCCTTTTTTCTGAACTGTCCACTGAGTAACTTTAGTTGCCTTTAGCACCAAGTAACTGCACAGTGAGCCAGACCATGCTGCCAGTGCCTAGAGACAGCTGGGTTGTAATAATGCCAACACCTCCTTGTTTTCATGGCTCCCCAAAGAGCTCGTGATCTCTGCTCTTCTCTGCAGTATTTGCACATGCAAGGTGGGTTCACAATGCTTACAAACAAGGCAGACACAAAACTGCATAAACTCACTGTGTACATGAACAACCACAAAATGTGCAGGCATGCCAGGAATCAGTGTGTGTTATCTACAGCAGGCTTCAGAGCTGGGATCCTGAGTGCTACTGTAGCACAAAGCAGTGGAAATGCTTGTGCTTAACTAAGAGGTGATAAAATAGAAGAAATTCAGCTCTTTGTGTTTTACTCTCTGATTTAAAAAGACATGCTGCAGCTGTATGGTAATATATGGGGTAATTCTGCAGACTTCTGGCCAGACTCAGACATAGAATTCCAAGTTTTCAAGCATCCCTGGTTTTCTAGGGCAAGCAGTGGAAACAGCAAACTGGGGTCTATGAGCTTGGCTATAAATGTAGCCTAAACTGTGGCTTTAAAATCACACCTTTTTGCTGTTATCTGGCAGAGTTCAGCAACCTCACCTGATATAAAAACATTAACTGGCACGTCTGTGGGCCTGTAGATAAATTCATATCAGCTTCTGGAATGCACTTCCTCTGTTTAACTCTTACTGCTGGTTTCTATATTGGGACACCTTAGAAATCCCCAGATAATCTTGTGATGTTTTCTGATGTGCAAGGTCAGCTTACAGACAGTCTCTATATTATTAATGTGTTTTATATTTTGGAACCTTTCAAATTGCAGCTTTTGGTCTCAGTAATATTTGTCTTTACACATTTCTAAATTTATAATTTATTTGAAAGTATGGCTGTCAGCTGGGCTGGTAAGTATATTTCTTTCTATTATGTCAAAATCAAATATAGAAAGGTTATGTATCTCACCCAGTATCCAAGGAGAAAATGGAGCTCTGGGACTTCCATGCCTTGTTTTCATATTGGAATTTCTGTCTAAAGGTCTTTGCACAAACATTCTGCTCCCAGTGCTGGTGATATAAAAAAGGAGCAGCTTCATGTCTAGACATAATCATCCTCCAAATACAGGTATTTCATTTGTTGATTGCACTTGCACAGTGAAATCAGACATCAAAATAATACATTTTGATCAAGCAACATTTTGCCTTCAAACATGACTGTTCCCAAATTAAATTAATTCAATTTTGGGCAAATCAATTCACGCTTAGCCTGTGGAGTTCTGTTGAGTTGAGATTCTCAAAAATCAGCTGGAAAGGATAAAGGCTGAGTAATTATTTTTACGACTGGCTGCCCATTCAATTTCTGTTTCTCTAATGGGATTGTTCAGTGAGTATTCTACCCAAAGTGCGGAAATTGGTTCAGCTAATTCCCCTCTAAAAAAAAAAAAAAAAAAAAAGAAAAAAGAAAAGAAAACCATAACATTGTATTTAGCTGCTTGCTTCTTATACAGGTTCTGCCTAAACTCTTTTACTGCATTTTAATCTGTGTCACTTAGTTGAGATAGTTCTGGCAGAGGGAGCTCAGCTCTGGCTCTCCACCGAGCCTCGTTTGCTGCAGCACAACTCCCACACACCTTCCTCAGTCCCACTGCCTTGGGTGAATGAGCTGGCAGCTAAAGATAAACTGTTGCTCAAAGCTCTCCTTGCTTTTGACATTAAGGGGGGCAGTTATTAACTTGTTGCACGCTGTTATTACTTCATTGATCTGCGGTGAGTAGCAAGGATTTATAGCAAGCAGGGATCTGGATAAATAGTTACCATGGGGAAAGTCAGGATGTATTTAGCTGGAATAAAAAAAAAAACCTGCCAAGGAGCTCTGGCAATCTATAATATAAATGTAAATCTATAATATAAAACTAAAAGCAGAAAAAAAATCCCTCCCAAAAAACCCCAAAAATACAACAACAACAACAACAACAAAAGCCCCAAAAAACCCAACACCCAAAAAAGCCCCAAAACCAGGTTTAAAAAAACCCCAAAAGAGCAACAAAAAACCCTAAGCAGGCAAGTTCAGAGCAGACTTACTATAGAGTATATAGCGCAATAAAAAAGAGCTGCCTGAATAAAAACCTTTTCTCAAATATTGGAGGGGAAAATTGTTTAATTAATTTCTTGAAATAGAGGGGAAGCTAATGAAATGGCTCTGGGATGAGGAGGGCTGTACAGGGATGAAGCTGGACACCAGCAATTTCCCTTGTAGGAATAAATTATCTTCATTGCTGCCTGTGTCCCCACCTGGGACCTGCTGATCATGGAAACATAGCACTGCTCCCCATTTCCAACACAGATTAATGTTATTTTAGTTCCTTTATTAGCAGGAAGAACATTGTGGAGCAGATTTATAAAGATACAGAAGTGCTTAAATCCTGTTGTTAAAAAAATGCCTTTGAAAGTCAGCTATTGTGTTCTAACCATTTAATTTCTCTGGTTATAACTTGAAATAAGTGACTCCCTACTTAAAATAACCAGTCAAGTCATGAAGAGGAGAAGTATTTCCTTACTGAATTTTAAGTCCTCTTTAATTATAGGCTCTCACTGGCTTTTGAATGTAGGATCTGTGGAGAGTTCAGCACATTTAAAGATAAATGTCTTGAACAAAAGGAGGAACAAAGCATGTCCTGTCAGAACAACAACAAATAAGTCTTAATCTTAAAGCACAAGTCCTGGCTCAACCTTTACATCACTCCTACTTCACTGGCCAAATTCTGCTGTGGTTGGAGTAGATGGATCTCTTGCCCATCAGGGAAGAGGTGAAATAGAGAAAATTCTCATAATCCATCTAGAAGAACAAATCACAACCTGCAAACTCCAGGGTGTGTCACATTCTACATAAATTATGAGAATCCTTGGGAAATTAAGAGTTATCTCCATGAAATAGTTTGGCCTGTGAGGACTCTGATATTCCCTGTGGTTTATCATTCCTTTGTGACTGTGGAGAAAGGGTTTTGCCAGCCTCGGATTTTTTTCACATTGGAAAGCTTTGCAGTGCCTGGGCTGTAGGAGGTTGTGTGTTCTTTGTCTGCAATAAAATACAAGAAGGAGCAAGTGCTAGAACTGCTATTTCCTTAATTACCAGCTACATCCAGTTAGACTAAATCCTCTAAAAATAGAATTAATTTTATTTAAGTTATCACAATAGCTTTATTTAATCTAAAGCCCATATGAGCAAAGCTTATTTAAAAGATGACCAATCTCTTTAATTAGTCATTGTTCTTCAGTTACTTTGTAATGTGGGTGGAAAAACACATGATTTTTTTTCTTAAAGTGGATAAATCCATATTCATCTTTATCTTGGTTATCCCATTGCTTTTGAGGGCAGTAGTGAGTTTAAACTGTGTCAGCATTTGGCCATGAGTGAATTGAAGAAAATTATTTTAATTGATTTTTATGTTTTGAATAACATGTTAACAGGCAATCATTGAATTTTGCTTATGCACATAAACGAACAAAACTCCTGGGAACGTGTAATATTAAATCAGATGTTTTACATTTAGGCTCAAATCTATCTAATAACTTCTAAATCCACTTTTATGCAGATGCATATGCAAATTTCCACTCAAAGGCAGTGCCAGAGACTGCAGGGATGGCCTACAAGGATATTTTAGGACACTTCTCTAACAAGCCTGATTTCTTAGACCCAAATTTCATTTTTAAAGCAGAAATGAGTCCCTGGAAGTCAGTGGAATTGCACAGTCGCAAAATCCCTCTCACCTCTGAAACCTTGCACAAGAGAGGGGCAGGAGGAAAGCCTGGACTCAGGTTCCCTTCACCTGCTGGGTCTCTGCTGTGGCTCAGCCAGGTTTGGACAATTTAATTCTTTGTCCCAAGGTCCTTGTGGCTCTCAGGAGATGGAGCAAACTCACAGCAGGGTGGAGTTTGGCCACAGCCCACCTCACTTCACTCTGCACACAGGGCAGGAGCCCCTGTGCTGATAATTCATCAAATTAACCCCCCCTTTTCATGGCCCAAGTCCTGTTAGGAGTCAGTGTAAGGAGGGTTCAGCACTCTGAACTACAGGCTCCACTTGAGATCTCTGCTAGAATCACACATGATGTAAACACTACAGGAAAATTCAAGGAAAGATAAATTCTCTGCTGGAAAGGAACATTTAAAAGCTATTAATTTAAAGAATCACTAGGGAGGAAAGGATCAGCTTCACTGGAAAAGGAAGATATAAAAGATAAATTCTGTCACTGTAATTCAGTAGCATGCAGGACTTGAAGGCAGATGCTGTGATTTATTATTTTTCAGTGTGGATAGTTCATATATAGCCTTTGTAATATGCTGTAACTTTGGAAAACACATTTGTGCCTTTCCTTTTTTTTTTCCTATTTTATCTCCTATATATATTAATTTTCTCTGCATTTAATGATTAGGACATTAAAATTTTTTTGCCAATTAAAGACAGGGGGTATTATGAAATACCCCTTGACTCTGTTGTGAATCTCTGTTGTGAAAACAACTGTTAGAGGTCTGCTAAATAGGGACTATCAATCATGTAATAAGAAAATAATAAATTTATTATTGAAGTATAATGTAGCTGCTCAGAAGCACTGGCTGTTTCCTGTGTTGCCACTCTTGCTTTAAAACTCTTGGTAAAGTGCTCTAAGTTTCTGGGTATCTATATTTGATTTCTATCCCATTTGGGTTTGTCTACTTAAACTATTCATCATGGTAAAGATTTTTCTCTTGATTTCTGTGTTTTTGGGTTGTTTTTTTTTTTGTGCTTTAAAACCCTGATCTAAATTTGGGATCCGGGCACTGCTGTAGTTCAGTAACAGTGACAGAAAACAGTAGCAATGTCAGGATTGAAAAAGGCAGTTCCTCTGGCATTTGGCATTTGATGTAATGTCAATATGCTGAAAGATTTTAAGAAAGCAGTCTGAATCATGCTGCTGTCATTCCTGAAATTTCTGGGCCAACACAAATTGAGAGTGGCATGCATGGTTAGTATTTGGATAGAGAACTTCAAGCAAAATTGAATAAGTTTTATTAGAGCCTGCATTAAACTTACAACCTTCATAGGCATAATATCATCTCTTGGTAGAAAATGTTCAATCAATGGTAAGGACAGAGTCTGAGGGATTTACAAGGACAACATTTGACATGACTAAAATATTTTATCAGTGCAAGAATGGCTTTCAGCACCACTGTCATAAAGCTGATTGCAATGTGAAAAGAGCGAGGCAGCAGGATGCAAAAATGCTCAATTCCTCACACCACTGCAGCTCTTACAGACCAGCAAGGCTGGGCTCAGGCTGAATTGTAGCTTTGGAGTTGACTAAGAAAGATATATCCTGAGTCAATGCAGGAAGAATTTTTCTTTCCCAGACAAGACCTGGAGAGGTTAAAATCAGCAGAGACACCAAGAAACTTTCTGTAAGGTTAACACTGAAGGATTCTGATATCTCAGGAGGCTTGGCATGCCTACCATACACCAAAGCACTGATTAACTTAAACACAGTGCAAAGGCATTGTCCCAGCACCTCCTGGGACAATGGGACTTTGCAAGAAACCACCCAGAAAAATTTTTGGGAAGCACAGCAGCTTCCAGTAGGTCTCAATTGATAGGACCTCTCCTTTGATGAACCGGTATTTTTCAACAAAAAAATAATTAGAACAATTTTATCCTCTCTAATACTGAGCTGGTGCTGATTTTTCACTGCAGAGGACTGCAGTTAGGGCTGTTCACATGTTGAGAAAAAGCATTAAAATCTGTTATTTACATCCTATGTTATTCGGTCATTTGCTCTTGAGGAAAATCTCCAAATCAATCCCATAAAGTTTAATTTTCAAATTTTTAAAATCATGGGTTTGCTCCCTTTTGCACTGCAAGTTTGAAATCTTTCTACAAGGCTTCATTTTCTCTTGGGTTGTAAGGCATTTGCTAAATGGAATCACAGCTGTTAGAGATGGTAACATCCTACTGAGTTCAAACCCTCTGATGGGGTATAATTGAAAAGTAAAAAATGCAGGACTTTCAATTAAGGATTCTCCTGATTCAAATGCTGACAAATTTGCAGGACTGGTGGCAGAGGATTTTCGATTCCCTTAAACAGTTTCACCTTAGAGGGAGCAGTATCACTTCTGCTAATGATAGAAAATGGGGTTGGCCATGTAGCCTGGCATGATTTATGGTGGAGTGCAGCACACTATGAAGTCCTTTAGCCTTTAATTCCACCAAGACTTACAGTCTCTACAACCAGAATTCTCTAAAATTAATGAATGTATCAGATGAATAAGGGTGAAAAGGATGCACAAATTATTTCCTAATGAGTTAGTTAAAATATTTATTTTAACCTCTGCAAGGGACCTTGCTTTTCAAAATTAAGGTTCCTCGTGGAGAAACAAGCTATGGAATGGGATTGGTTAAAAGATTAGAAATTATTTTTTACATTTCTAACAGTATGATGAAGCCTTAGAGGAACAGGTTTAACCTTCTCTTACTTTGCAGAAGGAATATAAATTGGACTTCATCTAAACGTGCTTTTTCCCAGCCAAACATGGGTACACTGCAGCATTAAGGTGCTGCCAGTGAACCTGGCTCAGATTTCTTCATCATTTTGTAGGTAACAGCAATGCTGCAGGCTAAACAGTGCCACTTCTGATACCTTTGCACTTATTTATTGCCAATGAAAAACAAATGGCTTAAATCCAGGAAGAAAATCTGGTGGAAAAGCAAAAATTGGAAGAGCATTCAACTCCTCATCCTTCAGCTGTGGGTCTTCAGTAAAACTTTGGTTGTTTGAGTAGCAGAAACAAGGTGTGGTCTGGAAATCCAGCAGTAAGAAATCTTTGGTGCACAAAGTTAATATTCTTAAATACCTAATTGTAAAATAGGAAGGCATTTATTGTAGTGACTTCTGAATATGAGGGTACTTGATGATATATCAAACAAGCTTGTGAAAAGGCTGGGGGCTGTATTGGTGTGTCTGGAAATACACCAGGGTATGCTGAACAGGCAGAGCCACACTCTTCCAAAAATATTGCCAAATCCGTGGCTTTTAGAGGAGTTGCTTCCCTAAATTACTGTCTCCAAATATCCTTAAATCCTTATCCTCTATATAAATGAAGTGCAGGAAGCAGGATATGTGCAGCCCTGTTGGCTGGACACTGCAATCTGCTGTCACAAGAAGCCAAGGCTGAGACAGTTATGAACTGATGAGGTGATATGGATCCTCTCTGCTTTTTCTCTCAGGGATTGAGAGACAGAGAGGATCACAGTCCATTTCTATGGCCTGAATATTCCTCATTAGGAGGGAGTCCTACCTCTTTCTCATTAAAATGGTGCTGAGTCAGGCAAGTCTATGCAGTGTGACAAAAATATATGGATGTTGTTTGAGATAAATATCCCATTTCCAGTCAAATTCATGCTTCAGCACAGAAGGATCCCAGAGGCCAGTCCCTACAGGAGTGAGCAGTAGGTTACCACAGTCCTGCTGCTGCAGAAGTCCATCCTTAACAAAGAGCAGTCAGGGCAAAACCCAGAATCTCTTTTTTACCTTCTCCAGCCCAGGTTTACTGCCCTGGATGCCTTCCCTCTTCTCAGGAGAGGAATGAGCACTGCCTCTGCCCTGTCCCAGTGGGGCAGTCAGGCTTTGTGCTAATCCTGTCCATTATCCACTTATCATTACCACTGCAGGTTCCTACACTCAAGGCAGAGCTGTGCTTTTCCTACGCCAGTGCCCAACTCCATGCCAGTTTTCTCAGTCCTGCTTCCAAGTTGTGTGGGAATTCTCATGGAAGCACTAAATCATTTTTCTGTGGAAAGTGAGTCTGCTTTGTCTATTAGCTGTGATTAGCATTCACCCTTCTTGTTTTAAATGAGCACTGTGCTCTGGGATTCCCCTCTAAACACAATATTTTGCTCATTTTAGGTCTTGCTTCCCTTTCTAGTAAATAGGTACCTTGAGAACTCCTCAGCTATCATAACTCATCATTCCTCAAGACTGGGAGTTTATGATTAATTTGAACAATATTTATATAAACAATGGCTAATACAGTTGTGCAAATTATTCCCCTTTGCACTAAAGAATGGATCATTAGCATGAACTGAAAATCTCTTAGTTTATGCTTTACACATTGAATTATCATTTATGTATATGATATATGACTGTAAAAATCTTTCAATGATATTTCCTTTGCATTGTGCAGTTTTGGGGATCAGCTTATGAAACATGTGAAAATACAACCCATTGAGATAGATAATAACCTGTTCCAGGGTCATTCACTAGTCCCATTCTAGGGACTAAACTTACCAAAATCCTGATATATCTGGGAATGTCTTGTTAGCAAATGGGTCCTCAAGGTGGGAGAGTGACAAAGTGGCAGCACATTATTGGCTGCTTTCTGCCTGCTGTCCTTGGACTATGATCTGGGAAATGCCCTCAGCCCCAGCACATCCTTTCCTGCACGAATATCCCCCTGGGGCTGTGCCAGCCCATGATGCACCAGAGCAGCCTCTATTAGATGGCTCCGTGCCATGAAACCAAGCCAATCTCCAGCTGAGGACAAAAGAGAGAGCAGAAAATTTAAGGTCACTTTACCTCACCCAAAGCTGTGCCTGCTCAGGGCAGTTTGGAGCACAGAGCTGCTTCAGAAACCTGGTTACAGCAGCCATTAAGTGTTTTTGTTATGGGACTGAAAATGTCATTTGGACACAGTCATGTACATGGGAAAGGGTATTTGTGCTGAAGGGCTGCTGCAATTAATCCCTTCTGGGAGAATCCACTGAAATGGATTCAGAAAAGGAAGGGTCAAAAGAAAGAATAAGAGTTTGAGGTGGAAAAGGACACTTTTGTCTTTTTTAGTTTTTTTTTTTTAATGTATGTTTTCTCTTCAGTGATTGAAGGCAAAATAATTGAAGAATTGTAAAGTGAAGAAGAGGTTTGGACAGGAAAAGAAAGGCAGTGCAGGACATCCAGGCCATGAGCAGTGTGAAGCTGTGCAGAGGTACCCTGTGAGAGCTCCGGGAACATGAGATGTCAGAGCAGCAAGGTTTGGGCTGGGATTTTTAAAGTAACTCATCTGTTTTGCACTGGAGCAGATAAGCAGTGCTCCTCTGGCCCATTTTGTTATTTTGCTGCAGTGAAGTCCATCTGAAGGTGACTTTACAAGAGCAGCAGTGAAGCCCAGAGGGTGCTTCTCTGTGGTGGGTGAAGCTCAGAGCTAGGAGAGATCACTGCTTCAGAGACACTGTCCAAAACACATCTCTGCCACCAAGTCACCTGCCCTTCATGGCACCTGTGCCCATCTCCACTAAACTGTGACCTCTGCAGTACCAGCTGCATCTGGGAACCAGGGAGTGCATTGATTTGGTCAGCACCAAACAGGCCTGCTTTGGGTTAAATATTGACCAAAGTGTTTGCAGACAAAGGCACTGGAAGAGCTGTCTGCTCCATCTCCTGCTGTTTGCACAGGAAATAACCCAGGCATGCAGCTGTCCCCTACACACACAGGTGCTTTCAATGCAGGAAAGTATAAAGTCTGGTTTTCTGTCTGCTTGGGTGGCAAGCAAGACACAGACAAGTGAACTGATTGAGGAAATTTTTAGATATCTAAGGAAACTTCCATCCTTCATTGCTCACGTCACATTCAGAGAGATATTTCTTCCACAGAATACTTGGTTTTGGAGGAGGAAAGTAATTTCTGAATGCCCAAATGATTTGGTAGGCTAAACATCAAAGTAGGCTTACATTAAAACAGTTATCATGTAGCAAAAATTATGTAATAGCCAGGTTGTATGGAAAGAAATACAGGGCTTGTGAGTCTCAGTGCTTTTCCTTTTTAAACTGAAAGCACACCAGGATGAACAGGCAGAACTCAGTTTTTGCACATGGCCCCAATCCCACAAGCTCAAGCAGTGCAGCCTTTTCCCACAGTGGCTCTCTGCTAAGGGGATGGGCTACTGCCATGGCAAGCAGTGAAGCAGGAACAGCAGAACCCCTCAGAAAACTCACTCAGCACTTGAACTGCTGTTTAAAAACATGTCCTCAATCCTTAAGTGTAAAGCAAGCTCAGACAAATCTGTCCACAGCCAAAATTTTGTCCTGAAACCACTATTTGGATTAAGCTGAGGGTGGCATGAGAAGAAACCAAATATTTATTTGGGGATCCTGATGATGCTGAGTTTTCTTTTTTTCTTGTGGAAGCTCCTATCCCAGTGACCATAAATGAAGAACAGGACTTGGATGGCACAGATGGTTCAGCAGATGGTGACTTGCTCCTTTTTTAACCAGGCTTTTGTGTAAATGGATTGTGGCACGGATCTCTGTATGCTTTTTGACTTTGAGAGTGTGTATATGTGCTTTTGGTCTTTAATAAGTATTTAGTTATGAAACCATGTATCATTATGATAATATGCATTTTACTGGCTTTTTAAATACTCAGGAAGTTCTTGAAAATGTGGGTTGTTTCACTGATTTATGAAACCAACACTATCTTTGCCAAAGTGGTGTTTTGGTTCTGATTTTTAATTAAATGAGAGTAGCTACAATCTTTGACTGGGATTGTGGCACTTGGGAAAGAAAGATTTTATACCAGTCTTGAATTTTAAATTTTTTTTCTTATTTTGGTTCTTCACCATTTGGCTTAACTTTATTGCCCAGAGCATTAAGGTTGCAATGAACCTGAAAGAGGTAACTGAAGAAGGATGAGGTGTGAGGTTCACTCTGCAAAAAGCTCTCTCAAGCTGTCAAAAGTTCTACACCTACTTAGCATTCCTGTGCTGGAGGTAACAGCCCCCTCAAACATGCCAGCAGCACTGCCTGTGTGTGTGCTCCCTAACCCATTTTATTGAAAAATTAGATGGGTTAGTGAAAAATTTACTGTTGAACCATTTCAACTAATGTGCCTTTTTTTTTAGTCTGATAAAGGTTAAGGAAAAGTCACCAAAGCAGCCTGAGCACCAGCAGATCTGAGGCAGCATAATTTCTACCACAGGGAATCTGAGGATTTATCGTGAAGATTAGACTGAGAGTAGCAGGATATTGCACTGGCACAGCTGGAACAGAAGAGCATGTCCTTTTACTGCCTAGGAGTGGTCAAACCAATACAGTGTCTCCTGTCTTCTTAAAACTCATATTCTGTAACTCACCTGTACATTTACTCCTAATTTCACATTATTTCTTAAGGCCACAAAGTGGTCTTCTAGGATCCAGCTTTGTAAGTTAATGTAATTGAAGGTGGTCATGCTGTCTCTCATTTAATGTAAATTTTTCTATCTTCTTTTAGCATGTGCTTGTTCTTGTGCTCATTACTGTCCCAGGTAGGAGATTGTGGAGCCAGAGAGGTGTTTTTGCTGCCAGAGCTCACAGGTTTTGCAGTCTGTTTGAAACTACACTGAAATACATTTTGGGTTCCAAGACAAAAGACAAGCTACTTGCAGAATTGTCCAGCTTTACTTTTTCTCCTGCTTGAAGTGCTTCTAAGCTGAATATAATGAAGATCTATTCTAAGAATCCTAAGGGATCTCTTTACACAGGATCTGGAACTGATCCATGGGTTTCAACACTTGAACCAATGCACCATCTAATATTGATTTCCTTCAGAAGTCAGAGCAATTTGTTTTTCTTCCCTGGAGACTTTGGGTTTCTACCTTTGGCTGCAGTCCTTGCATTAATATGGAAATTGAGAACATCACTTAGGACTTGTCTCACACGCAGGCACAACGTGCAGTCTTATGGAGCCAGGTGTTCATCTGGGCACTCAGAGGATTCCTCAGTCTCCTCTGGCAGCTGCACAGCTCACACAGCTCTTTTCTCACCCCACTTTGGGCTCTTCTCAGAGGAATAGAATGCTAAGTGACTTATTTCTTATACCTTTTTTTTCTTCCCCCCTTTCTTTTGACCACTCTTTCTCACTTCACTGGGGAAAAGGCCAGCACAGTTCTCTGGAAATTTTGTTGGACTGGTGAGGTAATGAGGAGCTGATTCCATGCCAGAAGGCAGCTCCATGGAAAGCAGCCATCTCTCCCATCATTAATCCATAGTCACCCACAGGTAGCTGTCTAGCAAGCCAAAAGTTTCAGATTTACAGCTAAAGCCCAATACCTTTCTGCTAATCAGCATTTCCAAGCTGCCAGCGAGTGATCATTGCCTGTGTGAGGCTTCCTTCCACCCCTTGGCACTCTCAAGGAAGAGTTGAGGCTCTCACTTGCTTTGTACCACAGAGACCTGGAGCAGAAATGCTGGGGAATGAGATGTTCCATGAGGGTGCTCCATGCTGGAATTCCTGGTGCAAGCCTCAGTATGGCTGAGGCCTGAGGAGCTTGTGCTGTGCACGTGTGGATTCAACAGAGCACGAAGAGACACAGGGCACCAGAGCAGGGGCATTGCAGCAGCCCAGGTCATCAAAGTCATCCTTTCCAGGGACCTGTGATCTTGTGACTTTGTCACAGTGCCAGAGGAGATGAAACAATTCCTCTGGAACACAAAGACATGAGAGCAGGCAGGATGTAACCCGTTAGGATCATATCCAGCCTCATTTGAAGGGTAAGGCTCTTGGTGGTGTTAAATGACAATCTGTTCTGAATTTATCCTGCCCATATGTCATCAGTAACAACCTACAAAACACACCTCTCCTTTTAGATCCAAGTTTGCATCTGTTCCAAACAAAACATGTGCTATCTCCCTGTATATTCCTAGCAAGTCTATACTGGACAACACAGGAATAAGCTGAAACATGAAAAATTCCTTCTGTTATTATGGGAAAATTAATCACAAGTCACTGTCATTTTGACCTGGCTTGGCATGAATATAAAATCTCAGAGGAGAAAATGTCTCAAAATACTTCCCCATGGTTCCATGACATGTGCAGGGCTATTGTAGCTCAGTTGTTGTCCCTTAGCAGAAACATTCTGATGCTTCAGCTGTGGTTTGTCCATATGTGTTTGGGTGCTCTATCATGCAGGTTAAGAGCATCTTTAAAATAAGGATCTGAGCTGTGAGCAATCCATCCCTGGATACTGAGGTGCCAATACCTGATAAGGTTTATGAGAGGTTATAGCTTCAAAAGAATTGATTTATTATTGTTTTCTATTTTTAAATACATAGCTGGACGTCCAGTATGATCTACAGAAGCATCTGACAGGCTTGCAGGCTTAATTTACATTGACTAAAAACAGCATTTAGGTGCTTCTATAAATCTCCCTGGCTGTTTGTCTTGATCTCTAGGCCAGTAAATGCTTTGGAAACATGAAATAAAAAAATTTAAGGCCTAATTTTCAAAATCTCACATCTCATGTGACATCAATGGCCAGAATTTTAAAATGCTCTTTTCTCAGCATCCTGAACTCTTGAATATTCTACCAATTTGCTGTCATAATTTAAGATGTACTTCTTCATGAATTTGAACTTGTAATCTGAAAGTCAAGCCATATTGCATAGAAATCTGCAATCCTAGAATATAAACATTCTAACATCAGTATTTACAATTAAATTAGGATTTTTTTACTGTTACAGTGGTGGAGAAAAAAAAACCCTGAAGTGATATTCTGCTCTAAATAAATCTTGTTGGTGTTGTGTTTGCTTAGTCTACTAATTTTCTATATCAAATACACCCTCCTTACATCTTAATATATCTTTTATGGAGATAGAATTGTCAGGGAAAAAAATCAAACACTTTTTCATATGTTATTGTTAAGAACAAAACTTCTGAATTTTGGACTCTTCAGACTTCCAGACCAATGCCACCCCTGTGCCTTCAGGGAGACCCTCAAAGGGAGGCAATGAAAATGCAGCGATTCTTCTGTTGTACAAAGTAGCAATATAAACAAATTCTCATCCTCTTAGATGCATCAGTTCCAGGAGGAATGGGAGAGCAAAGGTTTACTTGCAGCGTCTAAGTGAGCAGCAATGTCAGACAGAAGCCTTGTTGGACAAGAAGGTGCCATGAGAGCCCATCAGAACAAGCCTTTCTTAAAGTGTTGAAATAACTGTGTTTTATTCAATATTCAGAAGAGATTTGAATTACCAAATATTTTTCTAAGGGGTCTTTCTGCTGAGCTGGCACTGAAATTCCAAGTTGCAGAACTGAGGAAGTGTTTTAAAACCCAATTACAATGAAAAAAGAAAGCTAATTATGTTCTACAGAAATGCTGACACCAGCACAAACCCAGCCACGTTCCCAAGTGCTGCCTTTGTTAATAATGTTCTTTTTTACACTTTTTGAGGTCATGCATGATGAATTTTTTGCTGGCATGAATATTAAGGTTTTTTTAGAGTTCCCTCTCTTTCCCTATCATCCCTTCTTCCTGTTAGCATGTCAATGTGAATCAAAATTAGGCCAAAATTATTTTGATGATAAAACCTGGACTGTGTCATAACGAAAGTGATATTGCTGGAGGGTGCTGTGCTTTGGTATATTCTGCCACCTTACTGAGAGTGGCTGAAATGTGCTGCACCATTTCATCCATCTGCTTCCCAAACCAAAAGTCTCCCTAGCAGGAGAGATGGAGAGATGCTACGAGTTCCTCGTTGTTTCACAAGGCTATAGTTAGGGCTGCAAGCTCCTATTTTTGGACACTTCAGCAACTACTGTGAGAGTTTGTGTGATAAGGAAGGGAAAATTCACATCTTCCCAAATTAGCAGCCTCCATGCACCCATTTTCCTGCTCTTCATCCCATTTTGCACCAGACCAGCTGCCCCTGCGAGGGTACAAAGAAAATGACAGCTGAATGTAGCCAGTGTGATGAGCTGTGGGATCTAAATGGCTCCTGACAAGAGCTTAGGGGTGTCTAAGAGCATCAGGGTTATAGCTTGGCCTGCAATTTATTTTGTCTGTTTTGCCAGAATTTCATTGGTTCTCTGGTATTTCTTAAAACTAGAATCAATACTTTAAAATAAGACAATATAGTCAGAAATATTTTTGGGGAAACTTCATAAATCAATAGAAAGTAAGGAAATATTCAGGAAGTTTAAAAATCCCCATTTTCATATATTCAAACTCCAAGTTTAGATTTTAATTTCACAGCAATTTGATTTCATTTTAATGAGATTCCATGATATTTTAAAAATCAGTAAGGACCTAGAAATGGCTTCTTTTTAGATGATAAGTACATATTAATGTGACTTGATCCAATTTAAGATTTCCTAATTCAAAATAACCCAAATGCAATTTAAGCTCAATTATGCATGAAAATTACTCAAGGAATGTAGAGTTTAAATTTTTTCAATAAATTATGTATAAAATTGAGCCATTCCACCATGTTATTGTCACAAATGCAACATGTCAAGGACACCACATTCAGAAAAATTGTGGATGAATATAGAAAACACAAAGTATAATTAATTCTGACTACTTTCAGACTCACATTTTTTCTGCCTGATTAAAATTTAACTGAAATAAATTAAAAATAATGGGGGAAATAATTGCCCAACAACCTGACACCTCTTCCTAAGCTTTGTGCACTTGCTGAAGTTTTCTTCCTGTAGTTGTGTTGACTTCAAATAAACCAGAGCTGTAAATTTTCCAGCAGAAAAATGTGACATATTTGTAAAGGTGTGAGTAGGAAAAGGTGGAGAATATAGAGAGAGATTTTGTGCTCCTGGTAGAGCACCAAACCCTCGGGGGGACGTCCAGGCAGGAATGATGATGGCTGAAAGGAGCAGGGTCAGGCCAGCTGCTCTTGCAGCAGCCCAGGTGTGTCCCCAGCCCTGCTGACGCTCTCCAGGAGCCCTTCCCACCCTCTTGCAGGGAGATTTGGTAAATCAAAATCAACACTGATGACCCCTCTTGAAATAGATGGGCCCAGTCAGCTCTCCCGTCCCTCCTCACCAAGCAGGAGCAGTTCCAGGGGTTTGTTGGTGCTCATTCCACCTGAGAGGGGAAAGAGCTTTGTGGCAGAAACAAAACCACCTGTGGTGAGGATGAGCTGCAGCCTAATTAAACTTTACTGTCCCCAGGTGCTTTCTTGAGAACAGCTGCTCAAAATTACCCAAACTAATCCACATTCTTAAAACCCCCTGAGGTTTTGTTTTTCCTCTCGTTTATTAGGATTCTTCTCTCTTTCTCATTCCCATGATTGTGATAATCTTGCCTCTGATTTATGCTGAAGAACCAGCAAGCAAAATTTGGCAACTCAGCATTAAGGCTGAAATACTCATCTTCAGACAGCTCTCAGCCTGAGGAATGTTTTCATCTCTTGCCCACTAAGATAATCACAGAGCTCTCCATCTGATAGCACAAGGAAATTGCAAGCTAAACTCTCTATTAGAAGTTTCTGAGAATAACCAGAGCTAGGCAATGAAAACAAAAGTTCCCACTGACTGTTTTAGTAGATTCAAAGACCCAGAAAGAAAATGAAAAAATTTTCTTGTTAATGAGAAAATATAATTGTCTATTTATATAACTCTTTTTTTATTCTAGAGGACCTCATCAGTTTGGGCTTGACCTTCTCTTTTGCCCTATTTGTTCACCACTTACATATTTTTCGTGCCATGTCTCAAAATTAAGGGGACTGCAAAAGCAGAATTAGGCCCTAAGTGAGTAGCAATCTAACTATAAATGAGTAATAATCTAACCCTTAGAAAAAGCCTTTAAGAGGGCAAAAGATGACTGCAGTGTTGTATAATGACTGTCACAGCTGAGCTCAGGAACAAGAGGAGGCAATCCCAAATGGAAAAGGGAGAATTTAGGGGCATAGATAAAATGAAATAAGAAAAGCGATTTGGCTGTGCTGACATTTCAGTACCTGCACGTAATAAGAGCTCATTGGAAATTTTCAGGAAGAATTTGTTTCCTTTGGAAAATGCTGATAATGTCAACATCAAAACCTTTGGCTGGACTGTGTTCTCTGGCACTGCCCTCCCCAGAAATGAGACAAGGCAGGGAGTTCTGCCACCTCCTGCATTGCCCAGGCCAGGGTTAGGGTTAGGGTTAGGGTTAGGGTTAGGGTTAGGGTTAGGGTTAGGGTTAGGGTTAGGGTTAGGTTTTTTTCCCTGAATTTCAGGCATGAAACAAAGATTCATTCTCCATGCCAGAATACAGAATTATTTACACCTCCCTTTTTCAAACTACTGTTAAAAAACCAGCTTGGGTACTCACATCCCCCATCTCACATCATCACCACATTATCCTGTGCCATGTGGGAATATCCACATGATTCCCCACCCTGTCCCATGTGCTCCAAGGAGTTCTGTGCTCTTGGGAACAAACAGAATTGACCTAACAGTGAAGAGCTGCTGGCCTGGAGAGTTTCGTAGAGCTGGGCCAAAAAGCTGCTTCTCAGTCATTGAGAAGTTGAAGAGAATTTTCTCCCACTTTTGTAATAATAATATTAATGCTTACCTTCACAGAAAATGTTTCCATTAAGAATTCATTGTTTGCATGTTTGCTTGTTTGTTTGTTTAAAAAGAATAAATCATTATTTTCTGCAAGAATTATTTCTTTGGTCTAATACTACAGAATTGAGCCTCTGTTTTTCTAGCACTTAAGTCTTCAGAATTTTAGTCTTTCTAGAAATTCAGAGGCTTTGACCACGTGTGTGTTTTATTTAGCTTCAGGAGTAGATTATGGGTTTTATAAAACCTGATTGATGCATATAGTTGGCCCTTGCCCTTGTGTTTAATTTCATTAGTATTCCATTCATTTTCCAATGGCTTTAATGAACATATAATTTAAGGCCCTATTTTTGTCACAGAATTGCGCTGGTCTAATTTAATAATGAGTTTCATCTACGATGGCTAAACCATTGCAGAAAAGCTCAGGTTTTCTTTTAGTTCAATTAGAGTGGTTTATTTCATTTCATTTTATTTGAAATAGTTAAAAGTATTCTAATCTAGTTGTCAACAAGGTACTCTTCTCAGTAAATAACAGGGTATTAAGGCTTTTGCTTTGTTGTACTTACACTGGTTGGGAATCTGTCTTATATGAATGCTGCTTTCTCATATAATCATCCTTTGTACTCCAAAAATGTAAAGAAACTTATAGATTCTCTTGCTTCTGATGATCCATTTGAGAACACTTGGCAATAGAAAATGGAACAGCTGTAAAAATCTATTTTATCTGCTTGGACGCCAATTTTCTGTTTAGGTGAACCTGAGCAGTCACATAAAGAATGATTTTTCTATTTCAAACATTTACAACAGCAGCCTTCTGGACCTTTTCCTAAATAATACAAGATGTGTTCCTAAGCATTGCATTCTGCCCTTGAAATGTGTGTTTATTCAAAGAGGGAACACTTCTGCTCACAAAAGCAAAGCCTGGTGCAATCTGCATTAAATGCCACTCAGCTTTTGCTGGAGAGTTCTGATGCAGCTCCTCGTGCTCTTACAGCCTCAGAGTTTGGAAATTGAGAACATAAAGGAGAAGGTAAAGTGTGGTTGTGGTTTATGGACACCCCTGAGCCCATTCAGTTTCCTCATACAGAATGAACACTGTAGGAAAAAATGGACGTGAGAGACAGAAAGAGGATAAATACAGGTTTATGCATCCAAAAAACTAGAGGAGATTATTTTCCTATTTCTCAGCTGAATAGAGCTGAATCCCACTAAATTCAGTTTCTGCTTAGAGGGAATCTCTGTGTACTTTGATCAAAACCACACTAAACCACCAAAAAGAATACAACTCTTTCCCAGCACCCCCTGATATTTTGACTGTCTTTGATCTCTGAGGCAGCTGTTACATGAAAACTTTAAGAAACAGATGTGTAGCTAATAGCAAGGGAGCCAAAACTGTTTAACTCTGAAGATTTAATAAAGAATTTTTGATAACAAAAAGGACTATAAATTCGTCTCTTTAAGACAATCACTAATATTTACCCGTTTTTATAGCACACCTGGCACATTAGGTTCTACCTAGTTCAGGTGGATAAATTTCTGTGGCAATGCCAGATGCTTGTTTTGGGAACCTGAACTTCATTGTCAGGTTATGAATTTATCGGAACATTAGTAATTTTTTTTTAATTCTTCCACACATCAAGAAGAAGGTGATGCAAAGATTTTGAAGTCTGCCTTTTCACTGATATTTCTGACTCACTGGAGGGTTTTAGGCAAGTGATTTCACCTCTGTGTACCTTAATTTCCTTATCTAGATATTAAGGATCATCATAGTTCTGAATATTACTTTGAGACCCAATGATTGCAAGTGCTGTACAAAGCCAGTACGATTTTTATAAGTTTTATAAATATTGGTTTTTTTCTACAATGCCTCCACCTTGTTAATTAAAACAGTTTTCTTTTATTTCAAAGTGATAAGAGACTTAAATGGAACAGGGCAGTTTGTGGACATATGGACAACACATTTTTGTTACGTAAATTTTTTTTTTGTATGAATTTATACTTTGTGGATTTCCTGTATAGAAAATCATCCTGAAAATTCAGGGCTCTAACCTCCTTTAGGCTGAAATATTTTTTTATTTCTCTGTGCAACAGGCTAGACCTTGGGCATCTAGTGGTATTCTCAGAAGCCTGTTTTAATAATTTCAGAGCATTGATGAGATTTTTAGTATTTTTAAAGATGCAAACTATTGAAAAGCCAGATATTAAAGTGTCTAAAGAAAAAAAAATGTTCTATGTCTCCAGCAGACAATAATCTGTCAAATTCTAGCTCTAAGTCAGGTAGGATTTCCTCTGTTTCTCTTCACAGTCAGCAGAGAGGAAGTTTTTGCCTGTAATTAGGTCCGAGGAGCTGGACTCCTGTTAAGAGTTTGCTCATCAGCAGGAGAGGTGAGTCCTTGTCGTTGGCATCTTTGCTCTTCCCAGCTGGGGCCCGGCACTAACAAGATGTTGTGGAGGTGAGCAGAGCCCTGAGAGGGGCAGGAACAGCAGCAGGGCTGCCCCAGGTAACCCTCCCCAGCCTGAGGCTGCACTCATCAATCAGAAGCACCTGGGAGCCAGCAGCCAGGAGAGTTTGGCTCTTCATCCCTCTCTGATGATTTCCCCTCTGCCTCAGGGTTGGCAAGTTTTAGTTTCGACCTCATTAGATACGTGACTCAAAGCATTTAAGCGTTGGAGCCCAGGCATACAAGCAATTAATAGCAGATTTACAAATGTCACCGGCTGGTGGCCTCATTGTTGTGGCACACAAAAGGCTATTCTGAGCTCTGGATTCCTTAAGGCATAAAATCAGTGAGTAAAATGGTTTAAAAAATATGACCCCATAGAGCTTTATGTCCCTGTGGTTCTTGCCAGAGTAAAATGTATTAGTTCCCTGGGGAACTGTGGGAATCACACTAATTTTCTCAAGAAAAGAAAATTTAAACTCCCCAGCAAGAACTCAGGAAATGGCACTTTGCATTTGATGCTTGGACACAATACAAACATTTATTCAGTGGAATAACTGTAAGAGAACATTTTAAGAGCTTTACTTTTTCATTTTTCCACCCAAACTTATGTCAAACAGAGGCCTGTCAACCTCCTGAAATTCCCATTACAAAAGCATGTCCAGAAAGTACAAGGAAACAATTCTTTCAGACACAGGAAACTTCTAAGTTGGATTTGTTTTTCTGTTTCCATTGTGACATTTGGAAGTTCAGGTATGCCATTAATGGTTTGTGGGGGTGAACTGGCCAGTGACTGACAGATGGCTCCTGAATTTGCTGTTCCAGGAAACAGCAGGCAAAGGGAAGCAGCAGAGTCTGTCAAGAGTTCAGCTGTTTGATCTGCTGCCTGGTAAAATCTCCAGGCTCTATGCCCTCTCTAACCTCTTTCTTATTACTTGTAGTTGAAGCTATTTTTGAGTCAGTCACCAATCATATATTGGGTATTTGCTACAGATCTAATTAAAATAATACTGGTACAGGATCAAGTTATGTTTTTTTTACTTGGAGAAGTGTTTTTGTGAGCTGAAACAGGGGTAATATGGAGGCCATGGTGTGGTACATTTCAGCCCTAGTTTGCCAGTTAATACCAGACTCCTGAGATTAGCTTTTCTCAAGTGATTCTTTTGCTCTAAGCCACAGGCCTCAAATCCAGCAATGAGCTGAAATGGCTGCTGGCTGGAAAAGTTATTACTGATACAGATATCCACTGAAACTGGATTTTAGAGAGAACATTCAGTTTATACAGAAAAGAACATCAAATTACACCTCATTAGTCATGGGTATAGTTTCATGTCAATGTTTTGAAATAAATACAATTGTGAGCTAATGCTTTTGGGCTGGAATCACTGCTGTGCCAAGTGCTGTGACTTCAGTAGCGTTTGTTATCATCAGATTCTGACCTTCCTGTATCAGTATTATCAGTAAAGTTGTGGAGAGTGATGTAGTTTTTGGAATCCATGGGGATTTCAGCATGTTTTGAGGAGGTCCCAGAACACTGCAAAACACATTCAGAGAAATATCACAGGAGAATGAAGAGGCCATTCCCTGTTCAACATCACTTCAACAAATCCTTGATCCAGAGGCTTACAGATTGCATTATCATATGTCCTGATCTCTCCTAATTTCTTTTGTCTTGTGTGTGATGAATTCTGCAGATTCTGTTGTTACATCTGACACAGAAGAGAGTCCCAGACAGAAAAGAACTTCCCATGCTCAGGTGCCCCGACATGTGGTGCATCCACACCCCATGAAGAAATGGAGAGCACTGAAACTTCTCTAACACAATGTTCCTGAACTAATGAGTCTGCCTGGGAAGGTGATGTTCTTAATTAGCTCAGATCTGGCACCTCACCAAAGTGGTTTGGTGCAGTCAAGCCCTCGGTGCTGTGTGCACTGAGTGTCCAGGGCTGGTCACACTGATGGCTGCTCCTCACAGAGCACCAGCTGCCACGGAGAGCTGCCTGCAGGATTTCTGTGTACAAGGCATATCCACACTGAAATAAATATCCTAGATAAGACTGCGTATTGAAGGGAGTATCCTGAATTATGTCACAGCCCATACAGAGCCATGGGACAGGTGTTCAGGGACTGGGCAACAGGAACCAAGCACAAGTGTCACCCAGTGTGGTGACAATCCACAGCATCACCCCAGCTCTGTGACAGCTGTGGGCTGTGATCAACATTCATTTTTCTTCCCTGGTGTTTGGCAAAAAACAAATAATAGCTGAAAGTAAAATGGTTAGCACAGGTTTATTACCTTTGAGGGAAACAAATCACAAAAGGGTAAATTGAAATTAACTGGGTTGACCACAAGGTAAATCAATAGGCATATACCAGCTTCACAAAAAGGGAGGACTTCTATTCTGCGACCTTTTGTGAGGACAAGCTGGAAGAAAAACAGAAGAATGAAGAGAGAAGATTCTGAGCTCTAGACAAATATCAGTAACCAGATGTTTTCAGCAGGTGCTGTAAGCCCTAAACAGTGGGACTTTTCTACATGGAACCTTATTTGTCTAAATCCAAGAAAGGACTCAGAGTAAGACGAGATGAGTGCAGGTGGCCATGGGCACTGCTTCCAAAGCTCAGTGGGATCTCATTTGCACTGCTGGGAATATGGAAGGAAAATTTCTTCTCAACAGACAACTTATCTAAAAATAACTCCCTTAAACAGATTTTCAGGCTTCTTTTTGAGTGTTGATATTAAGCGGAAGTAGTTTATGCCTACTGAGACAGATTTTGTTATCAGGAATTTGCATTATAAGTTGAATTAAAATGGTAAAAAAATCCTTCTAAATTATTTTCATCTATTTCTAATTCCCATTTTAAATTTTAACTTCTTGATTTCAGGTCACATCCAGGGCATTTTATATTATGGCTTCACAGTGCATTATAGCATTGACTACAGCTGCAAGCTTGCCAGACCTATTGCTGCAAGCAGCAGTTGCTGCAGTATCTACTCTATTACTAAAAACTGATTGAAACATGAACTATGAAATGATGACTATGAAATATAAAGTTGTCATCTGTGCAGAGAATCATACTAATTTTCATAAATACATCTCTTCATATATACACCAAAATTGCAGATGTTTCCATTCCTGAAAAAATATTCAACTTCTATGATACCTTTAATGCTGCCAAACAGTTGATTGTTTCCTGAAGCTAATGGTGAGTCAAGAGTAACATCAAGATGCAGTTTGGTAAATGATGAATGCTGGGTTAGAATAAGGTGATTAATTGTACAGCAGAGATCTCTTGTAGCTCCTGGGAAAATAGTCACTAAGAGCAAGGACAAAGTAAATCCCATGTTAATGAAATCTGCACGTGCTTTTGATGTACTCTCAATGAGTTAGGGGAGAAGTATAGAAAGAAACCGGGAAGCAAATAGTCTGTTTCTTGGAGGTCTTAGAATATTGATGAAATGCAAAAAAAATTGAATTCAACCTGGAAAAATGCCAACTCCTCTCAAGGAAAGGTGTTCCTGTTGTACGCACTGTGATGGGCCCATCTGGGAAGGAGTGACATGAAGGACTGAGAAACTGTTGGAATGCCTGTGCCCCTGCAGCATAAGGAGGAATTGTTCATCTCCATTTAACACTGGCAGAAGAGTACATGTGTTTTTAGGTAGCTCATTACAACAAACAAATTGAAGGTTATTCAGTATAGGGCACAAATAACTATAGAGGGACTTTTGTATAGACAAAAAGGGAAGATTGGAATGGATCAATATTTATAGGCTGGTGAAAAGAAAGTTAAATGGCTGAGAACAAAGAACTTGCCAACAGTCTACAAATGGGATAAGCAGCAAGAAATAAGAGGAATTCTTTAGACTGTTCTAAGCAGAAAGGATGAAGAAATTAAAATTTAAGCTGAACACCAAGATAAAAACCCTGACACAGAAATAAACTTGTAAAAATCTCATAGGGAAGTATTTGAACCTCACTGTTTGAAGAGTTGGACACAGTCTTGACTAAATATATTTCTGGGAATAATTCATTTCCATTAGTATCAGGACATGACCTTCTCACCAACTCTATTAATCTACATTGTGTAAGTGCCTTATGAGGCAGCAGCAGGGACTGGGCCGGCTGTTAATGCTTGGCTGGGGGAAAATAAACTCCAAACCAGGGCAGCTCAGACCCATGGCAGGGCCTGGGACCCGTCCCATCTCCCATATGAATCCATAGATCTACACTGAATATCTCCCAAAGACTCTGAAACTCATAAGTCATTTGTATTAGAATAGGATCTACAGTAATTAACTCATTTATCTATAATAACTCCAAAGTGAAATGAGTGTAAAAAGCAATGTCTGTCTTTCTGTTTGGGAGTTTGGAGGTTTCTGGATAGACTTTTTGATAACTCAGACTTTCTGTTCTGGTCCTTAGGGATTTTCCTCATGGAGCACTAAGTGTCTCACTGTCTTTGCTTGGGCTTCAGACAAAGCTCCTGACTGTCATTTTCTCATTCCCCTTTTGCCATGTGTGCCAGTGGGACCATCTTCACCAAAGAGGCTCAGTTGTTTCCTCAGGAAGGAGCAGTTTCCCTGTGGGCTAGATGTGTCTGTTGAACTTGGACACTCTTTTAAGGAATATTCTCAGACTGAAAATACCCAAATCAAACATTTACTGTCTGTTGCAACCTCCCATACTATTCATATCCCACCGCTAGTTCAGGCAGGTTCAAATAACATTAAAAGCCTCCACACTGGTATCATATGTGAAACTAGTTATGACTTCAAATCACAGATAATGCAGATAAAAAGTACAAAAAGCCACTGCTGCACCTGGCACTGACAACTCTGTTGGAAGTCACAGTTAGGTGTGTCACCTAAAGATGAATCAAACACAGATTTTCCACAGGAACCTTTGCAACTTAGTAAGAAACGTAAGGCGTGTGGGGAGATGTTTTGGTGTTTGTGTTCATATGCCTAGACTACATTGCATGTTCACATTCACATTATTATTAAATTTAGTAAATAAAAGCCTATGCAATTATATTCAAAATCATTTGGGATGAGTAGCACAGAGCTGCACAAAAAGAACACCACCTTTCTCATGGTTTTGTGTTCTAGGACAGTGGAAGAGACCATTTTCATAGACATATTTTTAGTTTTCCAGTATGTTTTGCCCTGTAGAAATACCCTCTGGTGTGTTTTGTTGGGGATTTTTTTAATGTCACTGCGGGAGTACAGTGTGTGCTTGGGAGAAAATAATGACTCTTAAGATGATTAACATGTTATTAAACTCTGGGATAATCGCTGTCCTGTCAAGTGTCAGCTCGTGCATTTCATCAGCCCCGTGTGGCAGGGCTGGACTGCTCATTGCTTTCTTTGATCTGAGAGTATTTTTCATGACCAGCTGAATGTGACCCCTTTGGAACTGCAAACAACATAAAGAAAACAAAAATCGGTAAACATTACTAAGTCACTCAAAAAAATAATACTGTTTTTGTTGAAGTTAGTTATTGAAACTATATTAGTTAAAGTAAGCCTAAGCTGACTCCTCATGTGGCAATGTATGTGTGGGACTGGTACCAGTGAACAGCTGCGGCATAACAAAGTGTGAACTTTGCAAAAAATACAAAAGTTTCTGCTTTTCAGACTGGCTGATGACTCACATACAAGCACCTGCATGCTGAAATGGACCTGTGCCATCTGCTACAAGTGCCTTTGCACGGGCCAAAGAGCTGAGCCCGAGTTTATGCCAGGGCCTTGAGTACATGTCCTGATGGAGTGAAGTTGGAGGAGTCACAGGATTTATGGGCTGAGCTCAAGATCAGCTTCTTCACTGCCAAGAACTACTACGAAGAAAACTAGAAGTGAGGGCCGGCCCCTGCTTTCCCTAGGTAGATGGTGCTGAGGGTTTAGTATAATTTTCCCCATGTTATTCTGCAGTCCTGTTGCAGTTGTGTCTGCACTGAGCTCTGGTCTCCAGACTTGAACCAGACCCAAACCCCGTGGCTGCTTTTCCAGCTGGAGCTGTCTCATCACTGAGAGCCCCCTGGGCAACCTCTGGGCTGTGTCTGCCCCTGATCCCCATTCCCAGCCCTGATCCTGACACTCCTGCTCACCTGCTCTGCACTCACAGGTGGCTTTTGCTGCTGTTGCTGTATCACTGTTCTGATTTCATGCATCTGAGTAACTGAGTTAACTCTGCTTGGTTTGGGGCTTCCAAATAAAACAAGTGAAGGGATGCAATAATTACTTTCCAAGGTTAATCACATTGCATGGTCAACAACTGAAATCAAACTGGTAAGTAATGGTGTATTTTACCCCAGCAGAGGAGTGAGACCAAAGGCAGATAAAGATACCCTGTGAAGTGGTACATTCAAACTACAGTTCACCTGCTGAGTGACTTTGATTTCTACCACCCTGCTGCTGCCTCTTTTCGGCTGTGAGAGCCACTGTACAAAAGAACAGTGCATTTCTCCACTGAAAATTAATTTATTTTGTTTTTTGGGTTTTGCCAGGGAGGTAGCATTTAATCACTAAGATGTGTCATGCTGCTAAGCTGCGTGACAGCTTGATGCACCAAGGGATGCTCCCCATTGAAAATGTAAGAAATTTATGCTGCGTATTTTTTCACTTAAAGAATCTACAGATTTTTGCTAATAATGGCTTTCCTTTTTTCCTGTTACAAAGCAGTGTCTGCATTATTTGCAATTACAGAAAAAGTTTCTGTATTTCCGTTCTGGTGTCGGTGAAGCTAAACAGCTCTTGTATTTTTATCTTAATTCACAATATTTTTCTTTTCTTGTGATCATTATTTTAAAATACAAAGCAATAATATGTTTACTTTGGAGAAAAAAAAAATATGATTGGTATATCAGACTAGCCAGGCTGCTGCTTTCTCCTGTTTTTTCTGGCTTCTAACACAGCTATTAGAGACCAAAATGACTATTTCATATCTCAGCTGTGTGAGTGCAATTTCTGAAGTTGAATACAGAGGGTTATGGTCCATTTTCAGTACCAGCAGGAACTATTGCTCAGAGCCTGCCATTACATCTCAGAGTTCCACAGCAGCTCTTGTTATTTTTTGATATATTCATTTGGCCTTACAAAAATGTTGTGTATCCTACTCTACTTTCCCCTGTCCTTTCCCTGTCATGTATCCTCCCTTTACATGACTGCTGGTGGAGTGGGGCTTTTTTGACAGCACTTTGCCACAACTGATTTGTCAAAGACTCTCCATAGTTTCTGACCACTTGATCCCATAAATTATCCTTACAAGAAGGCACTTCTAGTGCTGGGTAGGAAAGGCTTTTCCTTTTAACTTGGCATTCAATACCAAAATAACCCTCACAGTCTGGGGAAAATCCCTTTCCCCCTTTTGAAATTTCCTAACCTCTTGTGGATTGCAGGAGCCAGAACTCTCTTTGGATGCTGAAATTTATTTAAATTTACCAATTTTAAAGAAAAACTGTTCTTTATATTTTTAGATGTACTTTGTGATCACTCCTAACACAAGGCAGGTTTTTCCTTCTTTAAAGAAATTAAGTGCTAAATTTGCATGATGAGATTACAAACCAGGTTAGAGAGGTGGGAAAAAAATAGCAGGCTGCATTGAGGACCAGACAATTATCAGTTTTCTGGGCTGCCACTAGAATTTCTCAGAGGCACATTCTGATGGGGGGCCCAACCAGGCATTTCAACCAGCCTGAAGTGTTACTTTTGAGGACCAACCTTTTCCTGGCTATTAATCTTCTGTTGAAACTTTCAATTGCAGGTATGCTATCTGGCACTACCCAAGCTTTACAGAATTTTTGAAAGTGCTACATCATCTTCTTGAAGATTTTCAACTAAAGAAACATTGTATTGGAGTTTTGATTAACCTGACTGTCAGTGAAGATACAGATTAGAACTCGAGTAGCCTGAATTGTGCTTACAAGGATTTTGTTGGCGCCTTTTTATAGAGAGTATGTTGACATTTTGTACAGATGGAAAAATCTGGATTTCTTTCTCCCACTTACTGTTCTCCTACGCAGGTACACACAGTCTCCCATGTATATATTTACCAGCTGCAGGAGGATCAGAGCATCACAATTACAAGAAGACAGTTTTAGACACCAGTGGTTTAGATTTGTATGTTTATTTCTCACTCCCAGTAAAATCAGCACACATCTACATCTGTAATTAGTTGTGACAGCAAACAATTCAATTTGCATATTTAAAAACTTAGTTTGTGCTATACTAATTATCGTCTATTCTTAGGCCAGAATCACAAAGGTATTTAGACGCTAACTTTTGGTTTTTTGATTCCTTCTTAGTTAAGTTCTATTATTTTAGCTGCCAATATCTTTAAAAACACAATTTGGTATCAGTGTCATAAAATGTACTACAAAAGGGAGACGCATGGAATGTATAACTTGCATTTCAGGTTGTCTCTGCATTTGCTTTGGGACAAGTATTGAAGGTTGAGGTTTTTTGGTTTGGTTTGGGGTTTTTTGTAAGAGAGCACTTCTGGCCTCTGATGTACTTTAGGCAGAGGTCCCTTTCTTCTGCTCCAAGTCCTGGCCGTTGCCTCCACACATACACATCTTTATTTCACAGTAGTATTTATTTTTTTTCACATTTCAAGTTACTTCCTCCTGTTTCTGTTTTAGATTTTCATCTGTTTAAGACCTTCTATTCCTTGTGATTATGTATTTTGTTCAACTGCCTTAATAAGACAAGAATCAAGAGGAAATCAACAGCTGTATATTTCTTATATTCCAGAAGCTCCAGTCAAACCATGTCTGGACTTTGACACTTGATTGCTCTGATTAAATCATAATTATAGACAGCAGGGAAAGCAAAGAAAGTTTAGTTACCAATTTCTATCTTTCATGCTTGACCTGAAACCCTCTGAAATCAGTGGGAGTCAACAAAGTCTCCTTCCAAAATCCCTCAGAGGCACAAAACTGCCCATTAAACCAGTGGCAGTTGTTTTTGTCTCAGCCTTTGTAATTTCTTTGCTGAGCCAAAAGGCAGACTGGAACACCAGGCAACAGGTTTTACTTACAGTTCTAAAAAGTTTTATGATAGAAACAGGAAATTTCTAATAATAAATTACAAACCTGAAGATAATTATTAAATTCAGAGCAGATATATATTTTTCCATGGCTTGTTGATTTACTGGCAAATCATTCCAGCTTTCTGGATTTAACACAGTGAAGAATTCACCAGATATTTAAACAAACAAATATCACATCCATACATCAGTCTGGCATATCAC
The DNA here is from genome assembly GCA_003676055.1 of Chloebia gouldiae. Taxonomy (NCBI): domain Eukaryota; kingdom Metazoa; phylum Chordata; class Aves; order Passeriformes; family Passeridae; genus Chloebia; species Chloebia gouldiae. The sequence continues at coordinate 4,487,694 of QUSF01000026.1, forward strand.
CGTTCCATCTGGCCTCTGCTTTTTGTTGATAGGAAAAATAAACCTGATCTGTTAAGAGACTAATGAATATCTACTTATAGCTGTTACTTACTGGAATTATATTGAATAGATAATTCTGTAATTAACTTTTCTTTCTGTTTCTAAAAGTATTCCTTAATCACTGTATTTCCAAAAAATTCTTATTGAGATAAAAATTAATTGGAAATCATATCACTCCAATTCAGCTTATCATTTTTAATGAGAGATACACCTGCTAAAGACAAAAATAATTTTGGTACATTTTATTTGTTTTCAAGGTATGCTCATGCATTAAATTGGAGCAAACACAAAGATAATTAATCTGTATTGTGAATTTGTATTGCCAACTGTTTAGCTCTTCATAAGTTAATTAAAGCAGTTTCAACTTTCTAGTTTTAGTGTTGTTTAAATAGTGACAAATTTAAAAGAAATCAGGAGGCTGCTAATTAGTTTGTGAGGATGGTTACATTCCTGGTTCATTGCAAGCCTTTGAGAAAACAACTTCTGGTTTTTGTACATTGCTATTTAGGCAGTATTTATTGCACAAGTTGTACGAATAGAATGTTAAAGCAACTGACCATGAGATACATAAATAAGTAGGTTATTTTACCAGAAAAAGAAGAACTCCAACTGGTTTAGATCTTCAAAATATTTTTAGAGACTTCTTTGAACAACTTTTGAAAGTTTATATATATTCTGTGATAGTTATAAAGATGCAAATTTCTGGAAAAAGAATTTTATAATGAAAATGTGAATATTGCTCTACTACAAATGAGTGACTCAATAAGCAAGAGAAGTTGAATGCTTAAAGATCTTCTTGTAGTGCTTGCAGCCTTGAGGTCAAACATTCACACTGAATTTTGCTACACCCTGGAAATGTAATTTTGAGCTCTAAGTAGTGATCTACTCTGCTGACAGGAAAGTTTTGATGCTGCTTTAAGGTGCAACCACTCAAAAACTGGAAAAGCAGGATGATTCTCCCGTGCTATAAAGCAGGAGATACTGCCAGTCTGTGGAATGTTAGAAGCTGGAAAAATCCATGAAAACCTCACAAAAACCTGTCTGCTCAGCATACCTGCTGCTGAGCCCCCATGTATCACAGGAATTTGCTCTGCAGGCAGGATTTCTAGATGCATTGCAAGCTGTACAGGTGGGTGTGTACATATTGTCTGTGTCATGATTGCTGCTAAGTTGCCTGACTGGGGTTCCTGCCAAATAAGCAAACTGTCATTCAACACAGTCTGGCTTTCATATTTAGGGTAAAAAAATGTCAAGGGCAATGTTTCCTCCAGAAACCTTTTCAGTTTCACCTGAAACCTCTAACTTGCTGTCACTCTGCAGGCACAGACCGTGGCACTGGGTGCACAAGCTGAACTCCCAGCCTACAAGGGCTCAGCAGAGCCGCTGCCTGCAGCCAGGCAGAAATCCACAGCACTCCGAGGGGTCTCCACTGACATTTCTGAGCCATTATTTCTGTTGTACTCCAGCAGGCTCTAACTGCGGATTCAGACCCCGGGCAGCAAAATTCAGTGTGAATGTTTGACCTCAAGGCTGCAAGCACTAGAGTCTGTCTTTGCATATTTATAGCATGCAACTTACCATTCTTTGTCTACGTGTGTCTAGAAATTTGAGAAGTGCAAAGGTCCTTGACACCAACAACAGGTGCTGATCACCCTCCAGGTAAGTCTACATCACTGAAACTGTACTCTCTTACAGACCATGCCAAAGCTGGACTGAACAATGAACTCGTTACAAAGGGAAATGCTTGAATGGCCATGGCTTGGGTTGCTCCATCACTCAGAGTTTGGGGTTCTCTTCACATTTCCTCCATAGTATTTCATGATTATACCTGCAGATAGCTTGTTTTCCTCACAGTAGGGCTGTTAACTGGCTAGCAGTTTTTTGCGCTGAAGGTCCCTTCATCAGTCTTGAGCTAAAATAATATCTTGGATATGGGACAGTCTCCTTGCTTCTTCATAAATTAGCAAGTCTAGGCAGCAGGACTGCTTTTTGGCAGAATTTTCCATAAGTATAACACAGCTGGAAGTACAACTCTTCATGTTCCTTCTCATTACTACTATTAGCTTCCTCTATCTTAGCCCAAAGGACATATTTAGTTGAATATTTCACTCCCATTTGCAACAGGCTGAAATTTATCTTCAAATGTGCCCAAAATTTACAGAGAATAATAATTGGACATGTATGATCTTGGAGAATCTAATCTTTTTGTCAGTGATAAATTATGGCTCTGGGCACAAAATTGTTTTCTGCAATGAGATTTTCTTGTAAGCTTCACCAGTAATATTGGATACTTGGAAACATTTGAGAAGCAGCTTGACCTTGTTGCATTCAAGCTGTGCTCACTGGATTTGGATGAAAATCTGCTTAGTATTTCACATACCCATTTTGAAGTTCTATCATGCCTACCACTGTTTGGGTTGTTCAGGGGCAATATCACTGTGAGTTCGACCCTGGGTCCAAAGCTGGCGTGGCATAAATTCATCATCATTTTACCGTGGGAGTTAAAGGCTGCAGGATGGATTTTGTGAGCTGCCTTTTAGCATGCACTGACCTGAGCTGTCAGAAGATCTACACCCAGTATGTTCAGACACGTCTGGTTTCAAAGTATCTGGAGTGTTCCTCCTCCAGCAGGGTGAGATGTTGACTTGTATGGCTTTCTCCTGCAGAATCAGGACCCTCCTGCCCACCCTGTGTTTACTTAGCAGATGGGATCAGCACTACTCATCCAGGCAGTTCCTAAATCAATGGAACAGAGGATTAACAGCATATGGAGCATGCCCCATCCTCAGGCCTGGCATCTTCTGAGCAGTGTGTACAGCCCTGGCTTTTTTCCAAACTCCTCCATTTATCATTACTCCCGACTGAACTGTGGTGGCTGCTATTCTCTTTTATCAAAAGCATTTTCTATTGGGCAACTGAAGTAAAGCAAGCAAAGAATGAAAAGAAAAGCAGAAAACTTCCACCACTGAAAAGATGGAGAGATGTTTTTAAAATCACAGTGAATATCCAGGAAGTATCCTGAGAGAGAAAAGGATACAAAAGCTTGTGTGTGCCCTGGATGAGGTGGAACAACATACAATACATCACAGTCTTATATTACTTCTCAGTTCATTACTATAACCCAAAAATAGGAATAAAAATTGGAAGTTCAAGCATATACTCTGCTATAGCAAAGCTGTTTCTGAAGTTGGAATTATTTGGGGTAATTTAGTTTGCCTGATTATGATAATTTCAGGATGTGTTTGACCCAGATAAAGAATGGATCACTTTAAATATGAGGTTAGCCCTCATGTTCAGGGGCAACTAATCCTTCTGTAGAGGTAGATTAGTGCGTATAAATTATGTGTTCAAATTACTGAATTTCCTGAAATGCCATTTATTTTATACAAAGAAGAAAATGTCTGTAAGAAGAATCTGCTGTTGTAGGTGGTTGTGCTTTCACAGTGATTTTTTGTTTGAAGTCCAGAAGTTGTAATACACTGGAATACTCATAATACTCATAATGTCTAATTTCTTGTACACTGTGTGTGTATCTGCATATGAGACTGAGGAAATGCTTACACAGGCAGAGTTCATGCTTCAAAAAAAAAAATTTTTTTTTTAGCTCTTGTATTTGCTAAGCAACACCAATTAACTCTTACTCAAAATACCATTGCCTCAAATAAAACTGCCGCTATTTGCAGTTGTGCCATACGGCTCAGGACACTGCTCTTGCCACAAAACTCATCCAGGAAAGGCTCCTGTTTGCACTGGACCCATGCAGGTGCCTTAACCTTCCCACATCAACTTGTGTCTAACCAGTCTTAATGTCTAGAAATTTCCATCTGATGTTAATGATGTTTCTCCACCATGGTAACCAGCAATCTAAGATCAGACCTGGTCTCATACAGATCAGGAAGATTTTAAATCAAAATCTTGTCAGCTGTTTGGTACATAGTAAGTGTTGTGCCTTCTTTATCTTCCTTTATGTGAAAACAGGGGGACATGAAATGAAACTAAAATGTAACTTTGCCCTTCCAGTGTCTTCCCCAAGTCTGCTACACCAGTGATATCCTTGCTGGCTTTGAACTGAGCTTCTGAGACCAGAGTCTTTGATATGATCCTTGCCCTCTCAGTCATGCTGCTTCCTAGAGGAGCCCGTGTCCCTGATCTGCTGACAGCCAGATTGCTATTTTTTCTTCAGCATTGTACTGGGGGGAGAAGTGACATTATGCTGTTTGCAGTGGGTTTTCTCCCCCACCCACCTCCCCTTTTAAAATTAATTATTAAATGCGATGCCAGGGACAAATTATTCTTGGGAGCTGAAAAACTGTGATCCCTCTAATAGGCTTGGATTATTTCCAGCTGTTTTTAAGCACCTTTCTCCATTAGCTGGAGAGGTGATTAGCATGAAGAGCCTCCTGGATGAAGCGTCTTTTCAGCATCTAAGGTTAGTTCCGGGGAGCAGGGCGGCCGAGCCTGGCGCCAGGCCCGCGGCAGCAGCCGGGCTGTGCCTCAGCCGAGGGAACCGCCCGCATTCCCCCTTTCCCTGAAGCCAGGACGTGTCACCCGCGGGACCCCGGCCAGGGACAGCGCAGGGATCCGGGGTGAGGAGCTCTGCGGAGCGCAGCCCCAGCCCCGCGCTGCCTCTCGCTCTCTCCTTTATTGACAAAATCACGGAGCCGACTGGGCTGGGAAAGATTTCTGAGATTATCGAGTCCAACCTGCGGCCCAACACCGATTAGACCATGGAAGCAAGTGCCACGTCCAATCTTTCTGCAAACACCGCCAGGAACGGCGACTTCCTGGACAGCCCCTTCGAATGTCTAATCACCCTTTCTGTGAAGAAATTCTTCCAAGTGTCCAAGCTAAGGCTCCCCCGGAGCAGCCTGGGGCCGTTTCCCCCGGTCCTGCCGCTGGTTCCCGGGGAGCGGAGCCTGGCCGCGCCCTCCTGCCAGGGAGCTGCGGAGTGCCAATGTCGCCCTGAGCCCCCTTCGCTCCAGCTGAGCTCTGCCGGCTCCCTCAGCAGCCCCTCACTGCGCTGGGCTCCAGCCCCTGCCCCAGCTCCGTTTGCTTTCTCCGCGCTCGACTGCCGTACCTCGGCAGCGCCGGCCGAGCCCCGACCGAGAGCCGCCCGTGCTGCCCCAGGGCCGCTCCCGAGGGAGCCAAAACGCTGCGGGCAGCGCCCAGAGCATGCGGCGGTGCCAAGATTGCGCCTCCCCGAGCGGCCCCGCGACACCGCCGGTTCTGGCCCGTGACACCCCCGGTTGTGGCCCGTGCCACCCCCGGTTCGGGCCCGCGACACCGCCGGTTCTGGCCCGTGTCACCGCCCGTGTCACCCGCACCGGGCGCTCCGGGACGGGGCCAGCGGGCGCGCAGCGCCCCCTCCCGGCAGCGCCGCCGCGGGCACTGCCTGCACGGGCCGCCGCTGCCGAGCCGGGCAGGATTCCCGCGGGGGAAATCCGTGTAATTTGCTCCCTGTGTTTTAACTGTTCTCTCTTTAATTACCGACTGCTCATAAACTAGAGACGGGCCGCGAATAGGGCGGGCAGCGCCGCCGCCGCTCAGCGCGGTCCTCCCGCCCGCCGGGGGCGCTGCGGCCGCCCGGTCCCGCCCCGTGCCGGTGCCCGAGCGGCGGTTCCCGTTCCGGGCGAGGCGGCGGCGCCGGGATGGATCGGGAGCTGCTGCGGCAGGCGCTGAACCACCACGGCCCCGCGCTGCTGTCGCTGCTCCGCGCCGAGCAGCACGACAACCCCGACTTCCGCGGGCTGCTGCCGCCGCCCGGGGCCGCCCCGGAGCCGCCCCGCGGGGCCCCGCCCGCCGCCTGGTGAGGGGCGCCGGGGCAGCGGCCGGGCGGGCCGGGAGGGGCCGCGGGGCGCGACTCACCGCGTTCTCCTTCCCCCAGGAGAGACAGGGCGAGCATCGACACCGAGATAAAGCGCTTCATCGCCAAGAAGGCGGATCTGCTGTTCGCGCACTCCTGGAAGCCCAACGGGCCGATCGAGGACAGCATCGAGGAGAATGAGGGTGTGTGAGGTGGTGGGGGGGGATCACGCTGTAAGGACTTGAATTTGCAATGTCTTTAAAAAGAGGCTTAAAGTTTTTCCTATTGATCTTTATAGGCTATGCGTGAGATTCCTGTTAGCACAGAAAATCATATTTTCGCGTGTTTTGCTGTTGTCAAGTGTGTTGTGCCCTCGGGGTGCAGCTTGGCCGATTGTCACTGGCTGTGCCCTTGTTGCAGAGTGTTACGCTGTCATGCCGCCCCTGGAGAGGTTCTTGGAGGTGCCCAGGGAGGAGAGGAGAGAGCTGTTCTTCCGCGACATTGAGCGGGGCGATATCGTCATTGGGAGGATTACATCTATCCGTGAATTTGGCTTTTTCATGGTGTTGATTTGTCTGGGAAGTGGTGTCATACGGGAAATTGCAGATTTGGAAATCACTGTAAGATACAGCTTTGGTCAATAGTTCATTTTTGACATTTATTTGTTGCCTCTTGGGTTTCTTAATGGAGTGGGCCGTGTAAAGGTGAAACAGCTTTGGGATGACGGGTAGTGTCTGACTTTGTGGGCTGCTTGTGATACTTTGCTCAGTCACTGAACACGTCTTGCAGTGACCCGCATTATTGAGTTGAGAAGTTCATCATTTGTGGATGAGTGAATTTTCACTTGACCCAAGCCATATTTTAAGAATTAATTTCTGATGTGCATTAAGCTTAAAGCAGTCTTTTTTGGCTTGCTCTTGGGGAGGCGAAAAAACCCAACCCTGTGACTTCATTTATGACATTCCTGCTCTGTTCTGTTGCAGGCACTGTGTCCTGTGAGGGATGTGCCTCCTCAAAGCAACCATGGAGATCCTCTGTCTTACTATCAAACTGGAGACCTTATCCGAGGCGAGTAGCTGCAGAAGTTGTCAGGAATGGGTTTGCCTTGGGTTTGAGCCATTTGTGTAATTTTATCCCTCCCTGTATTATTTCTGCAGCTGCGCTCAAGGACGTTGACCGTTACCATGAGAAGCTGGCGGTGTCACTTTACAGCTCAGCTCTTCCACCCAAGCTTTCCAGTACAAAGCTGGGTGTGATCACCTCTGATGACTTCCCACTGCATTATAAGTAAGGATGTGCTGTTTGGCTACACTTGCTGGCTGCAGTCGGGGTGTCTGAAGAGCATCTCTGACAGGCTGGCTGTCCCTTAAACTCCTCAGTGGGCTTTCTGATTTAATTGGCTGATCACATCCTCCTTGTTGTTCCTCCCTTTAGCATCCTTGTGTCTGGATATGTAGACGTGGTTAGCTTTTTAGCTTCTTTCCAAAAATATAAGGAAAGCAAAAGGCAGGATGAGATATCTGTTGCTTTTGGACTGTGTTAACAAGCAAATAAAAAAAAAAAACAAAATCTTGGGAGACTGAAATATTAATTGTTAACAATTAAAATTCCCCTTAGAAGATGGGGACACAGCTGTCTGTAATATTTGTTGTGTTTTTGTATGTCCTGGCAATAGGGGGTGAGTGCCCAAATAGATTTCAGAAGCTCACTTGGTGTAAAGGACATACGGGTTGGTAAATAGCAGGAAAATACATGCCTACAGAAGAGAGCAGTTTGTGAGCAGTAATGCAGATACCATATGGGCACTTTTATTCTAAACATAAGTGTGATGAAATAGGGTACAGACCTGAGGTCTCATTTGTGTGCATTGGTGCTGTTTTGAAGGCGAAGCCTGGAAGTTGCCAACACAGGAGAGACATTTGAAGAGGTTTTGCATCGTTCCCCAGGATTTGCTAATCCATCATTAGTTGAATATTTAGCAGAAAAACTGGGACTAAGTGAGTCAAATCCACCGTCTTTGCTGAGAAGTCTTCAAATGTAAGTGATTTTTACATTGTTCCTCTCCTGTAGCTCTGTGGAGATTATTCTAATCCATTGAAGTAGACTTGTGAGTGGGAGTCCTAGACCACTTATACTTAAACCTTTTACATTTTGACTTGCATGACTGCCGTGTACACGTCCTTAAATATTTAAAAGCAAACTCCTCTAGAGTAAGAAATCTGCATTTGAAATCCTATTGCTCTGAATAAGCAAGACACCTTACCACACACAGTATTTGATATCAGATACTTACAGAATTTATTGTGTAGCTGCTGTCAGCATCTGTGGTTTGAAATGCAGGATGCTTAGGTTTTAATGTCTTCTGATATATGTTTATTCACAATGTTTATTTTACTAATAGGTTTAACCCTTTTTGTAAAATAAGAGTTAAATATATGCAATGTTTGATGTTGTGATCCCTATTAGGCTCAAAGCAGGTGTGGACTTTGTATGTTTTCGTTAAATTTACTGCACTTCTAGAAAGTTCAGCACTTCTAGAATGGTTTGGGAAAAACTGGTTTCAGAAATATGAAAGAACAGGCCTGACTGAGGGAGAGCAGTAAGGCATGGACAAATAAGATTTCAGCTTATTTCAATTGCACTGCATACTGTAAGCATAACTTCATAGACTCAGACAGCCAGCTTGATGTTTTTATTTATTTGTTCCTTACAGTAAAAATTTCAGTGAAGAAGATTATGCCCCTGCATTGAGGAAACAGCAGTCTGCATCATGGGCCTTGAAATGGTATGTGATACTACTTCTTGTCAAAGCTTGTTGTTAGATTGGGTTGCAGATTATATTTCTGCAAAGGAAACACCCACTGAATCAGTTTTTCTACTGCACATGTAGCAATGTAACCAGGATCTTATTGAAAATAAACCTGTCTGTCAGGTGGGAATGTGAAAGATAAAATCCTGAGATTCAGTTCCAAAATGTTTGTCAGGTTTAAGGGAGTTGTTACTAGAATACTTTTAATATCCTGACCCATTCTAGAGTAGAGAGTGATATTTGTGATAGCACCAAGCACGCAATCTTCTGTTTTATAATTGAGTGTTGAGTGACCTCATATTTATCAAGTCATTTAAGCCTCAGACTGTAGATGTAACAAGTGCACTTGCTGTCTTTGGAAAGTTAAATGGAGCAGTACCCCTGGGTATTTACTTTGGCTTTTACACTACACAGTGTATTTGCAACATTAATTGCAGAAAAGGTTGCATATAATGTTAAATTAAATTTTAATTTTTAAGAAAAGTCTGTAATGAATTATTTTGAAAATCAACTTATATCAATTCTCTTCTAATAAATTAATCTCTTGGAAAATGTGCAAGAAATGTTCAGGGAATATGAAATGTTAAACCTCAGGATATTTGTGTGAGGTGAGCTGGTTTGAGTGTGCACCATCTGCCCATATTGCCTTGTGCCATCTCTCTAATGGGGATTTTTAGCTTTGGGTATAATTAAGCCTGTTCAAGGTTAATGATGGTAGGTCACGCATAGTTTTGTGCAGAAAATTGCTTAAACAATAATTCCATAAATGAAAAATAATGTAATACATTATTTTTATACATATGTTATATGACTGTCAGCAGAAATGCTCTTGAGTGCCTTAAAATACTGGATTAAAGACAATAAATTTTTGTGGAATTAGGTCAGTATCACCTAACTGAAATGCCAGTATAAAGTACACAATAACAAGGTCAGGTCTTAACTTGTCCCTTGTTTGCAATAATATTTTGTAAGTAACAGAACAATCTGCATAGACTAATTGTACATACTATTTTCTAAATATTTTTTCTCCAGTGTAAAGGCTGGGGTGGATTATTTTAAGGTTGGGCGCCACGTGGAAGCCATGAATGAGTACAACAAGGCTTTGGAAATCGATCCACAAAATGTTGAAGCTTTGGTAGCACGTGGAGCTCTGTAAGTCTCCTTGTTTCACTTTTTTCCCCTTTTGTGAAAGAGAAGCATCACTGTTTCATATACAACTTTTTGTTGTTCTAGGTATGCAACCAAAGGAAGTCTGAACAAAGCCATAGGGGATTTTGAAGTTGCTTTAGAAAACTGTCCTACCCATAGAAATGCAAGGAAATATTTGTGTCAGACCCTTGTGGAAAGAGGCGGGCAGTAAGTGTTGGGATTATGAGTTTGGTTGGTTCTTAACAAGTTTTCTCATATTTTTTTAATGCCATTCTAGTGAGGACACAAAATGGCATCTTTCCTTCATGGCTATGTGTTTAAAGAAAAATAGAAGTCCTTGGAAACATCTGTCCTCATGTAATTGGTTTATACTTTGTCCTCTGTCCCAGCTAAAATCCTGGCAAAATATTTGAGATTTAATCCTTGATATCCTTTTAAATCCTTGATACCCTTTCACTGGTAGGATACCAGGCTTGCATAAAGTCCTGTGAATTGTTTGAATATATTCCAAAAGTTGAGGATTGGGGCTTTTTTTTAAGTTTTGTAACAAAATTACATTCTGTTACTCTGCTGAAATATTGGTAACCCACTCTAATGCAAAATTTTAGTTTTGAATATTTAGGGAATAGGTTTCTTTTAAGCCCTGTTTTAAGAAGACAGGGAGACAGTATTTTTGAGACTGGAATTTATACTTCAAAGAATAATGTTACAGATCTGAATTAGGAGATGGTAAGGTTAGAAATACTGTTTTGTGTTGTTAGTGAGGTGAGCTGAGATGCTCAAGGGATTCTCAGAGGGATGCAGTGGTAGTGTCATAGTGATAATAAGAAATCCTTGCAAATAAGAAAGTTCTAAAAGAAATGATAGCTGTCAAAGTCTGTGTCCTAACTGTATATGAATTATCACTTGAATTTTAGGTTGGAAGAGGAAGAGAAACTGCTAAATGCTGAAAGTTATTATAAAAAAGCCTTGAGCTTGGATGAGACTTTTCAGGAAGCAGAAGAGGCCTTAACAAAACTCCATAAGCACATGCAGGTGATTCTTTACTTTCTTTTCATAAGGTGCTCTCGATGACAATAAATGAACATCAAAAATCATATTAAATCCTTTGAACTGGGAGGGGTTAAATTGATGGTTTGTCTTATTCTCTGCTTCCCTACTCCACAATAAATGTTTTCTAGTGAGCATTATGGCTGTACCTACCAGAAGAAAGGTTTCTCTTGGTGACCCCACTGTTTTGAGATAGTAAAGAGATGCCAGACAGTGGAGACAGGGAAAGAGCAAAGCAGGGATAAGAGTATCACATAACACAGCATGATTGATGAGGTTAATTTAAAACATTCTGTTAATACAAATTTTCAAAATGTAAAACACTTCCACAAGCCAAATAAACATTGTTACCATAGTCTGGCCAGACCCCTGGGGTAATTAGATAGAGTAACAACAGGCAAAGCTAAGGCCCAGGGAGCTCACATGAGAGGAAATTAAAAGTTAATTTAAAGGAAAACAGCAGGAGGTGGAGGGTGGGTGGGCACACAGTTTGAGTATCTCAGCTTTCTCCTCTGTTGTCTGGTGGGTTTTTTCTCTCTTCCCTTGCACGCAGCATGTTGCCCAGGTGAGCCTTCTGGGTCTCTGCTAATCTGAGTTGTCATTTTTCCCTTTTATTTACCTTCTTTGCTTGTGTTGTCTTCCAGAGTGGGTCAAAGAATAAAATAGAGCACTGAGGAACAGGCTTGTGTTGTTCTGTGCTGCTGCATGTGAGGATGTACACAGGCTGGGGTAGATGGCCTTAGTCAGCAGTTCTTCAGTTGGTGGAGCCATAATGCTGACAGGATGTGTGGAAACAAGGGGGAAGAGGAGATGGGACAATCTAAAACTGAACTACAGATAAAGAGGTGTAATTTGACCAGTACCTGCATTTGGCTGCTTTAGAAAGAGGTGTCAGTTAAAATGATGAAGAATATTCACGGCAAGTAGGAGATAAATGTCACTCCTTAGACATTGTGCTGCAGTCATTGATGCAGCAGATAAAGAATATGACAGCTGTTAACTGTTGCTATGCATGGCCTTGGCTGCAGTGAAGGGTTTCCTTTATTACAGCTGTTAAGACAGTTGCTGAGCTTTAGAAACTATAAATCAGAGTTCCTGCTCAGTCTGAACAGAGCGACTCTGTAGGGCTGTAAGTGGTAGAAGGATGATCTCTTATGGACTTAAATAATTTATTGATCTACTTAGATGCCCTCCTGCATTTACCTGTAACTTAGTACATAATCTGATACTGCCCCTGCTGTGTAGAATGGCTGAAACAACTGCAGTGTGTTTTCCTGTAATACTGATTATGTGTTTTTCTCCAATGCATTTCCCTCTGAATGGAACTGTTGTTGCTGTGCCTGCGTCTGGTGCTGCTCATCACCACCAAACCCCTGGAACTTGATTTCTTATGTAAACTATGCATCAAACTGCTCTGTGAAATTGTTACCAAACGGTTTGTATTCAAACATGGCCAATTTGAATTCGTCTTCAACTGGGCTCTGACGTGTTTCTCTTGTAAACTACAACAATGATGACACTTTCCCTCAAACTCTTCTGTCTTTCTGTTGTTTGGGGGGTTTTGTCCTTATTTTTCTACATGTTGGTAATATTGGGGATTTTTTGCATATTCTATCTATAACTTTTGGGCTCTATGCCTCTTGGTGTGCTGGATCATGGGTACCATTGCAATGACTGGTCAAATATATTTTTTAATGGAATAAAAACTGCAATATGGTCCTTAAATATAAACCTGTCACAATGGCCAATACCAAATTCCTGAATAATACTCATTTTTGGTCTGGGAATCCTGGTAAAACATTCCTGGTGTATACATTTGGATGGGGTTGAATGGGGTTAATACCCGTGTTAACACTACTAATGTAATCTTTTTTATGATGCTTGGGTTCAAAAAAGAAATCTTTGGAAATGAGGGAGAAACAAGCTGCCAAAGAAGAGAAAGAGAAAGCAAAGAAAATAGAAACAAGTGCAGAAAAATTGCGTAAGCTCTTAAAAGAAGAAAAGAGGTAACTGTTACATTCAGTGTACTGGTTGTGTGGCAATGAGTGCAGATGAGACTGTGTGCAATCCATCTCAACAAACAGCAAGCTGGGGAGAACTTCTCCCTGGGTAAGCTGCTTTTCCATCAGAATGTTTTTGTGGATAGTGTCCTTTAGTGGATATAGCCTTTAATAGAGATGTGTGTGGAAGAGAAGTTGTTTAAGGAATACATGCAAGGTGACATACTTGCAAAGTGTAATGCCACGCAATATTGGGAAAGAGGTCTTTTATAACAAAATGTTCAGTGGATTTAATCTTAATTTGTTGATGAAGAATTGACATTTGAAATTGTCATGTCAGTCAGGCTCAGTTTCTGTTCCCACCTTACAGTCAAGCTGGGGTATGCAGATTTGCTTTCTATCTGTAGTTTTTGCCTGACACTGAAGGTTATCTCACAGGTTAATTATTTTTTTAGGTTGAAGAAGAAAAGGAAAGTATCGACTTCCTCCTCCTCTTCTTCTTCTTCCTCCTCCTCATCATCATCATCATCAAGCGACTCATCATCAGATGTATCAGCTTCTTCTTCCTCCTCTTCCTCTGATCACAAGAAACGTAGGAAAAAGCGTCGGCATAGATCTGAGTCTACTCACAGCTCCAAAAAAAGCTCATCTAGAGCTTCTTCCCATTATAAAGATCAGAATAGGAAAGAGGAGTGGTATTCCCCTCCAGCTGATACCTCTGCTTCCTTTCTTAACCAAAGCTTTGAAGTGGAAAAGCTGCTGGAAAGGCAGGACAGCGTAGCGTGCCCAAAAATGGAGGTAAAAGAGAAAGACAGACACTGTTCTTTTTCAAGGACTTCAGGTGATGATGAAGACACTTTTGGAGGTAGGTCTGAAGATTCAAGAGATTCTTACAGTAGCTCCAGAAGTCAGCCAAGTCATAGCAAAACTGAAAAATACAGTAAACCAGAAAGATACTTCTCCAGTTGGAGGGGTCCTTCAGGTTCGTATCATAAATCAGATTACAAACCCAGGATGCATTATTACAGGAGATTTGAAAGGGATGGGGAGTGGAGAAGGGAGCAGTTCAAGAGACATGGCTCAGGTCAAGACAGGTATTACATGTCCCCAGGGTCTGACTATTCTGGCAGGTCATGGGGGAAGTACAGGTCATATTCTAGGAGCTGCTCACATGAAGGTGACAAAGGTTATGATAGTGACAGGCAGCATAAAAATGAAAGTGAGTCTAAGAATAGAAAAATAAGTTATGAAGACACTGATAAAACAAAGGAACCAGATGAAGAAGTGTCATTGAATGGTGCAGAACAAGCAGAAAGTGGTGTTAAAAGAAACCTGCCTCAGAACTTGGTTAATATATTCAATCAGATAGCTGAGTTTGAGAGGGAAAAAGGAAGTAAGCAGAAGAAACAGTGAAGTATCTAAGAATACACTACTTGGATGAGTGTAGTTACATGAATTTTAACTTAGTATCTTGTGAGGAAACACAGAGTGAGAGGCAGAATTTTTTCTGCATTTCAGATGTCAATTCTAAAAGATCATATGGTGGAAAGAGATGGAAGAATATCATACATAAAATATCAGTTATTTTAAAGACAAATTTCCTGTGGTCTTAATTTGAGGTGTTCCTGTACAATATTCTGTCTGATGGGCTGAAATCCCTTGATACCCCTGGGTGTAGTTAGCTGTGCTCACATCAAGTATGCACTTTAACAACAGCTGGGCTTGGTTTTCCTTGTCCCTGGGGTACTATTGACTGTTGATATTCTTCTATCAAACTTCTATCTTCCAGCTATAGAAAAGGGAGAAGAGAATGAAGTCATGTGCCATCAATGTATATAGCCCATTTGATCATTAAATTTTCTTAATTTTTTAAATTATTTTGTGTCTGTGTTTTGTGAATGTTGCTGGGATGTTTCATCCTGGTGCACTGTTACATATGCTGTCTACTCCATGGAACCCTGCTGTGTCAGTGAAGGCAAGTATATTGCATGTCCTCTGAGAGTAATGGAAAAAAAAAACCCCAAAACCTCAGCTTGAAACAGAAGAGCAACTTTTGCAACACCATTTATTGTCTAGGTAAGCTCAAGTGTGAACCCCTGGTTTGAACTGTAGTGGGGATTTGCTTTACAATTGCTTGGAGGCAGCAGTTGTGTTGTTGAAAAAAAGGTTACATGGTTTACAGGGTGATCTGCAAAGGTGAGAACCACACAGTGACAGCTGCAAGTCTTCCAGGTAATTCCATGGGTATAAGTTAGTTGCAAAAATTAAGAAATCTCAACTACTGTGGCCTTCAAAAAATGACTTAAGACTTCTTGCGTTGAGAAATCCCAGAGGTGCTGCCTCTGCTGCCTGGCTGGGAGCCAAGAGCTGCTGCTTCCTCAGGGGAGGGGATAGGCAAGGTCAGTTCCACCACTTTGGCTGGTGAAACCTGACTAGAGGCTGAAGTTTTTCTACTGGGAGCTCTGAAAGACAAAAATTTACTAATTAGGATACAGAAATCCCTGCATCAAACAGAGCTGCCAAGGTTGGCTCACAATGAAGCCACCCAGTAGCCATGTTCATTCCTGAAACCCCCTAAAAGATCTCTGTAGCCACAGCCACTGAATGGCTTCAGTAACCACTGGGAATGTTGGATCAGCACGGCACAGGCTCTATATGAGCATACATAGAACAGGGGAAGAAGGTACCAGTAAAAGCATCAGTACCTTCTCTGTTTAATTAGGAAGGGATGTTCACCCTACCAAGTGTAAAATATGGCTCAAAATTTTCCTTTTATAACATCAAACCACTTTTTTTTTTTTTTAGTTAGAGCACAGTAAACAAAAGTAAATGTAATTATTCTGTTATTATTGGGTTTTCTAAACTGTGATGGATGCTGAAATAAACTTCCTCATGTTCTAGAAGAATGTACTAAACTTAAAGGACAGAGAAAGGAGAAAGTTTTTACAGTCTTCAGCAAAAAGAAAATTGAGGTGACCTTAAGAGTAAAGAATTCTTTCAGTTAGGGGCTAATTTTGCTGATTTAAACTTGATCTTAAAAAAATCTGAAAGCAACCCAAGTGTTAGAACTTACCTGGTAGGAGGTAGTGAGCTCTGTGGGGACTGAGAAGTTTGACTACCAGTGGGAGAAGCAGCCACAGGAAGCTCTAAATTGTACTAGAAAATTTGGAAGGAAAAAACAAGTTGACCTGATGGTTGTATAATAGGATTGGGATATCAGGAGCACTTACAAGTGCTTGGCATTTGAAGATGTTGAAAGCAAGATTTTGGTGGCAGTTAAGTGGAAAGCTCACCTTGTCAAAGTACATTTTAAAGGCTGCAGCTAAATCAGGATTTGCTTCTAGAACATCAGCTATCACTTGGTTGATGGTTCTGTTGAAGGCTTTCAGTTCCCGAAGATGAATGTCTCTCTCTTCCAGTGTTTCTGCTCCACCTTCTCTCTGAGACTCAATTTCTCTAGATAGTTTGGAACACTTAACACAAATATTTTTAAAGCATTATTCTTATGGAAATACAGCAGTTTTTCAAAAACCCACAGTTTAACCCACAGTACTGTCTATAAAGTAAGAAGTGGTCATCAATAAACACACAAACCTGTTTCATAACCCTGTTTAGTTTTGGCTTCTGTTCTTCAATGTCTTTTTTCAGCTGCAAAATAAAAGCTTGTTTTTCCTTCTTTTGGTCTTTGAGGAGGGCCTGCTCCTTCTGTATTACATCAAACTGTTCTTGCATGCTCTGTAAATTCATTTGAACAGTAATATTAGTTTATACAGCAGGTTTGGAATCCTTTCACTTTTTGTATTTGTGGAAGGGTCTGTTGTCATTACTACTTGTTTCTAAATGGAGCTCAAGCAATTAGTGCTAATGTCAACTCAAAACTTTCTGCCAGTCCAACTGTTTGGTGGATACACACCTGGACAAAAACTGCCAGGTAATTTACATCTCTTTTAAAGGTACTGGTAATGAAGTTACAGGTATGTCTTTTCAGATACATCTCATACTAGCTACAAACTATTTACTTGGCACCCTACCAACTTACCAGTGCAAGCTATCCTGAAAAAAACCCCAGTACTGCTTCCTGTAGAAGAGGGATACCTTTGACTGGAATTAATAAAATCAGCTCCATACGGGCAGCTGGATTTTTAAATAAATAAACAAAACTAAAAAATTAAAAGACAGGAATGGATTTGCTGTAACACCTGTTACATGCTAGGACTTACTCCCTGATGAAGATCTGTGTCCCTTTTCTTTACCTTAAGAAATAACATCTCTGAAACAAGAGCTATGTCCTGTGGTGGTAGAATAAGCAATAGGAATGATTATTGACTGTAGGCAGTGACTCAGGGCTTAGAGCAATTATGTGGAATATGACCATGTGCCTTTGCTTTTTCTGCCTAATAAAATTCTAACTGAAGTATCACACACCAGAATTAAAATTATAACTGAAATGTCACACACCAGAATTAAGTGTTGCTCTTTCTTAAGGTCCAAGTGGCTTTTTGATAACCAAAGGAACCATGAGTGAGTCCTTGCTATGGAGCCTGAGAACACAAGCTCTTGTTTGCCTGCATTTAGTGCTCAGCCTGCTGAATTTCAAGTCAGCTAATTTAATCCTGTTAAACTGAAGCACCCTCGGTGTTAATAAAACTGAATCTGTTCCAGAAAAATCCTGGGGTGTAGATGCCAGGATCCCAAAATGTGTGGATTTTTAATCTGTGGTGTTGGGCAGGATGGTACAATGGTGGTGTGTGCTGCACATGTGGCTGCTTTAGTGGCTGCCAGAACAGCAGCTCTCAGTGCATGTGGGATTCTGAAACTTCTAGCTCAATGTGACTAAACTCCTGAAGTTTTTGGTGTGATTCGAGAAAATTCAAATAATCACTCACTTTTTGAAAGGGGATGTATAATCTTCTAAAAATAATATCTTAATAAAAGAGCAGAAAAAAAATTGTAGCACAATTTCCTATTATTTCTCTAGGATGTCCTTAATGGATTTAGCTACATGTTGCAGTCTTGTCTGACTGAACTTTACTTATATTTTACCTGGAGATTTTCCTGAAGTTCCTTGATCTGTCTTTGTTTGTATTTGTATTTTTCATCAGCATCCTTTTTGTCCTTTTCTAGTTTCAATTTTTCCTCAAGTTCCTCACCTGTGATCCCAAACAATCAGCATTATTGCTGTGCATACAACTCAATTTTCATTTGAAAATAACTGCATCTCAGAAGATTACTATATTGGTGTTAGCAGTATTTCAGTGCCTCAAGGTTTGAGGGGTTTTTAAATACTCTCCTACTAATTCCAAATCACTGTCAAAAAGTAACTGACTTCATGAGGGAGAACAATTTGAGAGCTACCAGTTCCAGAGCCAGCAGAGGGCACAAAAGTTAAATAATAAATACTATTTAGAATTAAGTTATATTTTCTATCTAATTTCTGTTTCACATACTTGTCTCAGGGACTGCCATGAAAGTGTTTTTGTAGTTTCTGTTCCAGTTTTTAAGTACACACAAACTGTTTTCCATAGCCATGATTTCTTTTTGAGCTTTGCAGATCTTTGCATCCAAATCATCACCTTCTTGTTTAAGTGCTTCTTTTTCCTGTGCAGCCTGAAAGCAAACCCACAATTTTAGGTGACTGCAGATATACTGAAAATATTAATTATACAGTACATATTTATTGTACAGCAATATTTAGGGGCCAAAACCACTTCAACTGAGATTTGGGTACCTAGGGAACTGGAAGGAGGAGTTATTGACAGAATTGAAGTTCTCTGAGGTGTTTCATTATGTGTACCTGTCTCTCTGCCTGAGCTCACTTAGTCCTGCCCAGCAGCATCTACATTTTGTGGAGATCAAAATAAACAGATTCTTGTTCAAGAACCAGGGTATTGCATTTTAGATAAGGACTGATTTTCTCTTTTTTCCAGTGAAAAGCTGAAGTATGCATAGGTGATTGGTAAGTCAAAGGGGAAAGCAGACATTCTTCAAGGTATAAACCCCATATGGCAAAATGAATACCTGGAAATAACTCTGACAGGTAGAAGAACTTAAGATCCTGTGAGATTCCAATAAAGTTCTTTCCAGTTCATACTGGATTATAACTTGACCACTAATTACTTTGTATTTGTAAATTAATGAGCACTGAAGTTTCCAAGCTGCTCAGAATTAAGGCTCCACATAAATTCTTGTGAAATTACTGTATAATTTAAATAACCACTGGTGCTAGATAACATTAAGCAATTAGACTCAAAGTAGACAGTAGGCAAGGAGGTTGTCTAAGAGCCCAGGGAAATCTATAGTTTAAATAATTGAATTATAATGAATGATGTTAATAAAATACCTTAATTACATAGTAGGCCTGACTTTTCATCTCCTCTCCTTCAGGTGGCATCATGGAAAGAGTAAAAATTTCATATTTGCGTTTCAGTTTATCAATTTTCCATAGGCGATCTTGAAATTCAGCACTGTTTGTTTAGGGAGAAATTACATGGGTTGAGAAAATGCTTCTCTGGTAGTGTTTTGTGGGCAGTTCTTGCTGCAGCAGTTTAAATTCCTGGTGTTATTCCAGCAGCCTGTACCAGGAATTGTGCTGCTACAGGTCTTGGTGGTTTTCTGTGCTCCCCAGCCACAAACATCCCTTGTTCTGGTTACCTATGTGCCTTTTGAAGTTCTAAGTGGAGTCAAATCTGTTTTCACATCCCAGATCACTGCATCCTGGGAGGCTGTGCCACAGTCCTTCCCCAAATTTGCATTGCCAAATTTATGGGTTTGGCAAGGAGTTAAAGCTGCAGCTTGAGGGGTCACAGATGGGGCCTCTTGCTGGCCTCAGCTGTCTTGGTAGAAAACTTTGAGCAAGATTTATTTAATCTTCAATTTCTCTAATGGTGAAGCTGGGTAAACTGCTTCTTTTTTTAGTACGTCCCCATAAAAAATGTACTTGGTCAAAGCTACAAGGTGAATTTCTGTAAGAACAGTTACCTCATGCGATGCCGTTCCTGATCCAGCAGCCTTATCTCAGAATCCAGCATTGCCTTATGGATCCTGATCTCCTCAGTTCTTTCTGCTATGGCTTTCTTTAACTCCAATTGTTGTTTTTCCAGTGTTAAAACTTTCTCTGCTTTATTACACAGAGTATTTCGAAGGCGCTTCAGTTCTAACTTTAAGAGATTATCTTCAACCATCATCTCCTAATAAGTGCCAAATGGTATCAAAATAAGAAATCATTGTTTTAATTAAGATTATTTATAATTTAATAAATTAATATTTATTCATTATTTTACCTTTCATATGTACACAACTATATAACTCATTTTGCTCGGCATTTAAAAGCCTTGGCATTTTCTCATTTGCCAGCAGTCTAACATGGTGACTGTGACGGGGGTAGATTGTTTCCTGAATGGTTTTATACAAATTCATCAGACTTTCTAATTCAGGCTGAGTTTTGGGTTATTAGACTTTTCCTTCTACAACTTTTTCAGTTTAGCTGGTTTCAAAAAAAAAATAAGAAACCTTACAAGGAGCTTTCTGGAGCAGTTAATATCTCACTTGAACCATTAAAACTATCTTGGAGTATATTCTAGATTCTGTAAGCCTGAAAATCATCTTGTTACATGAAAAAATATTGTATATACCAAAGCTTATGAAAAGCAGCAAGCAGTGAACTTCGTTATCATGCAAATACATTAAATAATTCTTTTAAAACATCAAATTATTCCAACTCAACCAATTTTTATCCGAGTGCTTTTAGGTCATCAGCTTCTTTTGCTCCCCTGAATTTAATCCCCCCCCAAAAAGTTCCACGTTTAGAGAAAGAGCTTTCATTGAGGAGGAAGTGTACCAGTCAAGTTGAAGGCAAAACTCTTTTCCCTGCTACTTAGATTCTGCTTTTTGCTACTATGTTAGTGCTTCCTTTAGGAAGGCTAAAAGCTTACTGCAGAAAAAAAAAATGTGCAATTGGAGGAGTGGGAGCTGTATTTTTCTGCTTATCAAAACATGAGGAAATTATTTACAAATTGTTTCTAATTCCTTAAACTTGAATATAAATTTATTCAAATCATCTGTTAGAAAAAAAAATACTTACAGTTTAATAACAATACTTTGCCAAACTTATTAGCAGGCATCACAGCTTGAAAGTAAAAACTCAGTGTTATGTAAAGACATCCTTAAGCAGTAAATATATTTTCTATTTTAAAGCTAATTGTTTCTCAGGGTTAAAAAAACACCAACACCCACTGACCTAGTGGATAGTGTAGTATAATTAATGTGGGATTAACCTGATATTTCATCAGACTTCTTGCTGTGGAGGGAGAAGGAGCAACACTTTGCCTAGTAAGATGATAGTGATGAAGATGATTTCAAAGTCTGGGAAAGAAGTGTCAATTAGAAAGCTACAGAAGGTGTACTAATTAATGTATGTAATGATGTAGCACTGTGGAAGGCAGATGACACCCCAAACAAACAAGAGTGTCCTGTATTAGTAAAGTTGCAAAATAATACTGTACCTGCTTAATGTGTTTTGCTTTTTTTAACTCCTGAAGAGATCTCTCGTTGAAAAGAGTTAGTTCTTCTATCTTCACTATCAAACCACTTGTTTCTTGTCTTGTCTTATCAATTGTTCTCTTGGTGATTTGGACATCATTCTGTTTCAAAATAAGTTATATCGAGCTTATTTCAGTGAATGTAGATTGCAACAAAAGCTACTAGTTAAAAACATCTCATTTAAAATTAAGTCCTGTAACAAGGAACCATCATCATGATGTGTCCAATATGCTGCTCTGCAAAGTGCATGGCATGACCTCATGTAGAGTGCTGCACAGGGACTTTGGACAACTTTAAATGCAACTGCACTTAAGAATTTATGAAAACTATAAAAGTGATAGCTTTCCAAAGCAGTATTCTCCTATTTCTGCATGGGCCTAATGATAAACTCAGACATTTGCAAGCAGTCAGTCACACACTGATGAAAGCTCAGCTTGTCCTTCCAACATTCAATGCTTATCTTCATGCTAAGGTGTCTCCCTTGGGCAGTAATAATCTATTTTTCTGGAAGCTTCAGGGAATTTATGAAGTTTTCCACATGGGTTACACAAAGTTCAGATACCCTTTAGACTAATGCCAACTTCTTAATTACTAAGACCCAATCTGCTTAATTCACTGAGGTTTCTAAATGATACATGGTCAAAACGATGTTCTAAGGAAGTTACCTGAAGTTTCCTGTACAGTGACTGTAGAACATCATATGCCTTTTTCTTTTCTTCTAAAGTTTTCTTAAGTTCAGCAACTTTTCCTTCCAAAACTTCTTTTTCATCTGAATTAATCTCCCCTTCTAACCGTGACAGCCGTCTCTGTATTTGCTGAATATAAAAATCCTGTTAAAATAAATTTGAAGAGAATGAATAGTCTGAGATAAGCAATAAACTTGGATCTAAATGTTGGCTTTAAGACAGTCACCCAATTAAGCTATTGTTTTTATAATAGTTTCTGGCTTTTAGACCTCATTAGCAAAATATCTCAGATGACTGATGAGCAGTGATGGTTTGGGGTAATCTTCTAGAAGAGTAACAAAGCACACTCAGCACAGGCTGCTGTAGGGAGGCTTACAATGGACTTGCCATCTTGTTGCTACCAGTGGATGCTGATATAAAAGCAAATTTTTAAAGTGGTGCATAGGAAATAGGCACATAATCCAATTAGTAAATAACAGGATTTTGGCATGTACCTCTTGTATTGCTTTAAAAATATACCCTGAGGTGTCTGTGGTTCAGAGGGATCAAAGTAAAGAATTTTAGGAATTAGCGGGAAAAGCAGCAGATCCAAAAAATAGTGAAACACACAAGGGCAAAATGTAGGTGATATATTTTGGCAAGCTTAAGTAATTTCAATTTTATCTGTACATCTAGAAATAGAAATAAATGCAGACTTTAAATGATCCTACAGAGCATTTCCAAAATGGAAAACTGTTCAAGATTACAGAATTCAAGCAATGTGCTATCAGTACACTCAATAAACAATCACAGTATGAAAATACATTAATATTTTACCTGGTTATATATTAATTCTTGTTGTTTCAACAGATCTGTGTCAAGTTTGCCCAGTCGACTCTTGAGATTTTTAAGTGATTTTTGACCTCCCTCAATTTCTGCCAGAACAATCTTCTCCTTATCACTCTGAATTTTTAACTCCTGAGTCTTCTTGAAAAGTAGATCCTTTAACTGTCTCATTTCATTTTCTTTTTCCTGGTGACAAATTGATCATTAAGTAGAACAAAGAAGTAATTAATCACATCAGAGTTAATTTCTGAGGAATTATTTGTTTTTATTAATCACAGATAGAAAAAAGTATTACAATATCCATTAATATGAACATGGAATTTTGTAAGTCTTCAAAATGGTTGGAAAAACAACTATTTGACTTAAAGAGGAAGTAATAATTTTTATTAATTTTTAAAAAATCTAATCCTACCCTACAATTACATGATTTTTTTTCCTAGTTATAGGAATGCTATCTTTTCAGCCTTTCAGAAAATTAAATTCCTGTCATTCTTTTCAAAAAACCACCTTACTGCCTCCAGCATCTGTAAATATTTGAGAAATATAATACAAAGCTTTTCAATGGTTTACTAAATCTAATAATGCTGTGTGTGTACATATATGTATGTGTGTGTTTATCTAATAGGGAATAATTCTGAAAAATTACATTTTCTAAAATCACTTTCTTTTTCTCAGAGGTAAGTTGCCATTAACACCTAAATCAGTGCAGGAAATGAAGTTTTAGTAGGATAAAAAACAATGCTGAACATTTCAGGTAACCTGAAATGGATTGAAAACAATGAAAATTGAGATTATTTTCTTTTTATAACCCTAATAAGAAAAACAATTTTATTCTTTTTCTCCTTCCTTCCACCTCTCCCACTCAAGCAGCCAAAGACCTTCCAAAGCTCAGGCCATTGAGCATGTCAGATTCCTGTGAGGTACATCCTACAACAAGTGATGTGATTTCCCCTTCCTGTTCCAAAGGACTCAGATACACTCAGCTCAAGTCTGGTACAGAATTTGAAGTTGTACATTTAAATTAATATGCAAAACACCTGAGAACTCACTTTTCTACATTGATTAACAATGTGTTTATTCTGGATTTAATATGTATGTGACCACCTTGCTGGCTTAAATAATGGTTAAAGATACGTTAATGCCTTCTCTATGGGTTTGTAATCACATTGCCCATTCTACCCAACAGAATTTGTTTGTAGTTGAACTTGCTGTAAGTGCAATTCCAAATTCAAAACTCAGGATGTAAAAGGCAAGTGTAAGTTTCATATGAAATTATTATGGACTGTAGCATATGTCAGTAGGCTTTGCATCATGCTTGAACAAAGGAACTTTCTTCTGGAAGTAAACTGATTTTTAAGCATGTGCCAAATGTTGAGCTGTATTTATAAAGCTAATGACAATTATAAATTAATCCACTGACACTGGATCATTATTTGACCTTCAATTATTGCATATCTAAATTAATTTATTGAACAGAAATTGTTGCTCTCCCTTTAAGTGAGGTTGTTAAGAGAGATAAGATGTTCAATAAGCCTCACTGTGCAACAGTGTTTTGCCACAAATTGAAGAGGGAGAAGTACCACAGAACTAGAGAGCAAAACCAGTGACATTTCATCCACATTGTTCCTGTAAATATCTCTTCACAGTAAATTAACAGATGCAGCTAAGAGCCATGTGTGTCTAATGGTGATGGAGGGGAGGCTTCTGACTAATACATTACAGACATTGTTCAAGAACAGTTCATCCTAGCTAAAATATTCCCCTGCAGCTGTGGAGCTGCCAAGCTCAATGTCATCTTAGGTTATCTGCCACAGACACGGGTAAAGAAACCCTGCTAAGGCTTTTGCCACCCTGGGAACTGTCTAAAGGGGAAGAAAAGAAGGTTTTCATTTTAATGAAATGCTACACCATTACTTGTTTTCAAATTATCTGAAAAGCCAAAACAGTAAGGCCTGTAATTTAAGAAACCCTCTATAAAGGAAAGACATCTCATCTCTAGTTTCTGAAAGTGTATTTAAAATGTGTGATTAATGCCTGTGGAGTTAAAAAGTTTGAAAAATGACATTCACTCCACTGCAAGGCATTATTTCACATGCATGCTCTAGGAAACACAAAATGGAGAAGAAAAAAAGGAGCATACAGTGATATGAAAGAGCACACAGAGGTACAGCTTTGTTGTCAGCTGTGAGGGACACCTGCTGTCACATTAATTTAACCTGGTCATTCTGGAGCAATGAAGGCTTCAGCATATCCAATGCTCAGTCATCCAGCAAAATGTAAAAGAGTACTTCTGTCATATTCAGTCAGAAGCTAAGTAGTGAAAATACTTTAAGAGAATTAGTAGCAAAATGACAAAACAGTGTAAGCATTTCCTAAAAGATTGCATTACATCACTGCATTTATTCAAAAGCTCTTTACAGCTAAGCAGATGATAATGACATTTTTCTTCCTATACTGAATTTGCAACCTAAGAAGTGGGTTTTTAATTTTTTAGCTGTATTATTAGGGGTGTTTAAAAAAAGTCACCTTATTATAGCTTGAATATGTCACTTCCCAGATCAAAATCTTTATTCACAGAAATGAATTTAAAGTGAGCCAGTAATTATTTAACAGTCTCCGTGTTGGTTGTGTCAGAGTATCATGTAGTAGAATTAAAATAATGAAAAGCAGACCAGGCCAGACAAATCTGATTAGAAGATTTCTAAATAGTTTTTACACTGTTTGCCAAAATCACAGCTATTTGCAGGTTTATAAATTTTGGTGGTGTTTTACTGGAGCTGAGAAATTTTTGGTGGCAGTGATACTGAAAAGTCATCCTGACAAGATTCTCAGTCTTTAAAAACCTTATCAGTATCCTGAACTAATACAGTTGGAATTACTAGGATCATTTATTTTCCTCCAGAGTTTTCTCAGGACAGACATATCTAAATGCACACTTCAGTATTTGATGAAATAGCTACATGTCATATCAATAATTTCATTTTAATAGAAAGTTTCAAAATTAAAGAGGAAATTTTAAAGAGGTAGACCTTGCAAATACAAACAACTCCTCATTTCTAGAAACCATGAAAATCATTTTACCTCAACACTTTTTTCTTCTTCTTTCAGTATTTCTTCCAACCTCAAAGCTTTCTCTTCTGCACTGAGTGTGTCCTCAATTGCAAGCTTCAGTTTATCAGCAAGACTTGCATTTTTTTCATTAAGAAGTTTTAATCTAAAAAAAAGTTAAATGCAGGTTGCCTAGACACTGCTGCCAAAAGGAAGCAGCAAATCTGACTGAGCAGTTGTCTCAGTCTAAAATTCAGCCTATGATAAGCAAGGCCCTGATTTTTTCCCCCCACCCTTTAAACACAAGGATTACCAAGAGTATTTTGCCTAAATTACCCAGTACAAAATCTATTCATGAAGTAACCAAAAAGTTGAAGATTTCAGTCATCAACATTATTTAAAGTTCTTTTGTATCTCAAGGATTTGGTTGTATTACTAATCCTTACAAATGTTACCTTTAAAAGTCTGTTTCTTACCTGGCTTGTTTTCCCTGAATTTCTTTCTTCAGATTGGTAATTTGTGTTCTCAAAGACTCTAGATCAGAAGCAGTTCTGTTCACAATAGATTTCAAATTCTGCAGCTAATAAATGACAAAATCGAGCAAGAAAGCTCTTACTTACTTTGGTACATGTTAAGATATTTAAAATTATATTTTCCTATTTATTGGAAAGCATTCCATTACTTTTAAACAGTGCTCTCCAAATGAGGAGTGCTGCAAATTCTGAGGCACCATAAATTGGCCCAGCTAGTAAATTCAATAGACTAATTACATAGTATGAGTACTGGGAAAAATAATAATAATTAAGAACATGAATTATGGAGGTGCTATGGACTGCAGTTCTGGTCCAACAGCATCTGTATAAGTAGAAGCATGGTTTTATAGGGCACAGCTGACTTTGCTGAGGTTCTTTGTGAACATGGATAACCTTATATATCTAATAAACATTTCCATGTCAGACTTTGCTCGATACATAAGATTATTTTGATTAAGGTATCACTGTGACAAAAATACACAGATAGTTAATTTGGTACAAAATACATAACAGCATACACTCATTAAATAGGATAAGAATACTTTCCAATCAGTAGCTCTTTTATCTTCACAATAAGTTTAATTGTTTTCACTTTCACAGATGAAGAAAACTGATCAAGAGTATGTATAGAAGTTTTCTTAGTGGTCACAAATTGTTGGCTGAACTGTCTCCTTCTTTCCTTGTTTCTCACAGGCATCCCACAGATATTCTAATAAGAGGAGACTGTTCTATTATCCCATCATGGAGTATTAATTGTGAAAAACTTCAAGCAAGAATTTCACAGCTTGATATGCAAACCAACCAATTCTACAAACCCTCAAGCTTGCATGAATTATAGGGTAATATAATAGCCTACACCTTGTTTGAGCTACCTACAGTTTAATTAGGAGATCAGCCTATGAACCACCTGCTAGAGAAAAGCGATCCCAAAGTTAAGGCAACAGCAGAGGCAGGGTTTTTCAAAAGTCCTTAAGCTTGCTGAGTACCCCAGTGTTACCATTTTCCTGTCAAGAAAAAACTTACTCAGGTAATACAAGTGTATCCCTTCTCAGCAGAGCCATGAAACTTGAATTACTTATTAGAAATACTTCTACAGGCATTTAAATAATTAAGCACTGTAGCTCATGCCCAGGTTTAAGTGCAAATTTTATATGGACAGCATCAAGCATGACTTGTTCACAGGGCCACCCTGTCCCACTGCCTCTTGATTAGAAAGCCACATGAAAGCACTGGGTGTTTTCCCCAGGAACTGTAACCTGACGACCAGGCCAACAACACACACTTCTGAGAGCATGGGACAGGAATTGTTTGGAATCTGGAAGGGACTTCTCTCAGATATTTATACAATTCTGCAGTCTATGTCTGCTAAAGGAAAGAAGCCTCCTGAGGTATCTAACAGTGTTAGACCATTTAAAAGAAAATTCATCCATTTTACACAACAGAGAATACATTCCAATCTTTTCACTACTCTCAATGACAGGATTAAGTTGAGGGTTCAGATCCCAATAAACAGGACTTGGCTGAGAAAAGCAACATTTTGCTGAATTATTAAGAGCCTAGTATAAAACCAGAGAAGAGGAAATCCTAATCCTGTATTTCCTCCATCTGGTGCTCAGCTCTAGTTTCAGTCAGTTTTCCTGAACTGTTTGGTCACCCTTACCTCATCCTGCAGCTGAGTTCTTCGAGCATCCTGAGTCTGGAACTCCTTTCGGAGGTTGTTTGCTTCCCGCTCAGCAGTGAAGATTTTCTTTTCATATTCCATATTATTAACAGTTTCATTTACCAAAAAGGCAGTCTTCTCTCTCAGCAAAATTTCTTTGTTTCGGATCTCCTGTTTTGTCTCTGCAATTAGCTATCAGGATAAAAACATTTTAGATTTGCTTGCATTAGTTGTGTTAGATTAATAAAGGGTACAACCAGAAGATCAATTTCTATTTGCTTGAGACAGCTCAGTTATCATTCTTAAAATTACTGTATTCCATAGATACATCACACCAAACACTACAGTGGTTTTAGACTGGAAATTTCCAAAATATTCCAATAATTTAAAAACAAAAAGACTGTAAACTCTTATGAAAAGAATTCTTCATTGATTGAACTGGGAAAAAAGAAGCTAAGCAAAACTTCAGGTAGACTTAAAGCAGATGAAATTAAACAGGAAAATTACCAGCATTAATGATGCTTATTCTACCTGACAGATTTACAACTACTCAGTGAAAATTGTGCATTTTGAAAGGTTAAGTAAAACATTACCTACCCAGAAAATTATACTGTGGTTTTGATGTTAAAAAAAAGCCAAAAAAACCACCCCACATCAAACCCAAACCCCCGAAAGGGATCAGTTACAGCAGTTTTACCAAAGCACATTGATCTATCTCCTGATCTCTTTTCTGCATCTGATGAATTGCATTCTCCCACTGCTTGATGACTTCTTGTCTTTCTTGATGAACCCTGCGAAAATCTTCAGCTGCTCTGTCGAGCTCCATCTGTTTAAAAGAAAGCACCTCCATGATTTCTGAAGTTAAAAATGCCACATATAAACAAGGGATCTTTGAGAACCTTAGCACAAACCTGAGCTGTCATGGTTTCTGTAAGCTCATTATCCAGAGCTCTGCGCTTCTGGTTTGCTTCCATGGTCAACTTTTCTATTTGAAGGGTTAATGTCTAAAATGAAAAGATATGAAAATATTTGAAAATGAAGTATTTGAAAATAAAAAGATCACATTTTATATTTTTTTAAATTTTTAATCAGGGGTTAAATTCTTGAGGCATCAATTTTATTGTGTTCTAGAAAACAAAAAATTGAGAGTGCAGCCTCCCACATTTTCAGTCAATAAAAGTGGCCATAAGAACCAAACTGCAGCAAGGCCAAAGTAACCCAAAGTAACATTTACTGTGTGTAAATGTGTGTGTGGTGTCCTTGGCATACAGCAGTGAGAGTATTTGTGTAAACAAACACTTGGGTTAAGTATTTAGTGAGTAAAAATAAAATTTCTCCTCACTCTATTTAAAGAATATTTTAAAATAATAACATTAATAAATAAAGAATAAAAGTATTTTAAAATAATATTAACCATAATAATAAATAATAGGGTTATCTATTTCTACATTAATGATTTACTTGGGAACTCACCCTTATAAACTCTGAACTTTTGACTGGAGTTTCTCTTTATACAGATATATATGTTTATGTCTTCCATTATTTCCGGTAGCTTTACTGAAGCAGCTGTAATTTGTTCTCAGGAATATTAATAAATTCAGTTCTAAAGGGAACTCCTACACTATTCATCCATACTTGGTGTGAATTTTTGAACAAACTCCTCTTAATTCAGTCGCACTGTTTTCTAGACTCAAAAAATTTAAACTTAAATCTTACCCACATGAATAAGTAAATTAATGTCTTCAATTATGCCTCCCATTATTGCAAAACCTATTCTCTCAACTTCAAAATGAGCCTCATATGGGATTGCACTGTTGTGCCAAATAGAAACCAGGTTCAAATCAGTGTTGTACAAAATCTTGTCTTCATTTTATCTGTCTTGATAACATAATAAGGTTTTCAAGTGATAAAATGGTTCTTCCTTTGGTTTCTGAAAAGTGCTGTCATTTCTACTTACTCCTAGTTTCCCTTCATCTTGCAGTGCATACTTCTGGATTGCAGTGGCATCATTATCTGTACGGTTCAGTTCCTTTAGCCAGCTCTCCAGGAGCTCCTCATCCCAGCTCATCTGTTGTTTTAAGTTTTCCAGCTTCTTAGTGGTTTTATTTATAGTATTCTAATAAAATAAGAGAAAATTAAAGGTTCAATATCAAATGTGAATAGTAATTGAAGCAACCAGGTCAAGCTACTGTGACAAGTTTACCCACATCTTGTCCACAGAATTGATAGTTTTCTTTTTTATTAATTGTGTGTTATACTTGAGGAATGCTATTGGACATCTTGGTCTTAAAGAAGAAACAAGCCAGCAGGTTGCCACTAATTTAAATGCAAATAATTTTAAACAGAAAAGTCAACCTCTGGCAAGATAAACCCATCTGCAGGGTATTTGTTCCATACAATAAACTGATCTGAGGCATCCAAAGGTAAAGTTGCTCCCTCACTCATTGAGGCCCAGTTGTTAGACCCTTATCCTACATATCAATTTTCAAATGTGATCTCTTCATGTGACTGTGAAGAGACTTCCTGACACAAAAATGAGATAATCTAGACCCAGATGAACAGTGTGAATATCTTCATCCTGCTACCCATTTTGAAAGACTGGAGATTACAAACAGACTTCAGAAGAAAAAGAGCAGAATTTAAAAAATATAATTAAATAATGAATAGGAAGAAAAAGAGACATTTCCAAACCCAGAAGAGCATCTGTAATTGAGTAGCATTAGAATATTTTGTAACTTAAACCAAAGTTCCAAGCCCATCCAGACCATCTACTATAGATTACAAGCTTCATTATAATTAACTATTAATGACTTATACTACCATGTGGAAGTGAGGACAAGCCATAAAATTCTGCAGTAGAGGTGTTCCCTTCCAAAAATTTCAAACCTTACTTCTTGAACGCTTTCCTTTTGTCTCAAGGAAGCTATCTCATCTTGCAGTCGTTTAATGTCATTTTTGAGACGTCCATATTCTCTCTCAGCAAGGGCTTTAAAGTGATGTTCAGTTTCAATTTCATTCTCTTTGGCTTTGTAGAGAGACTGCAAAATAATAAAGTTCAGTATTTTACAATAAACAAAAGTTCCATATTTTACAATAGACACAAAGTTCAGTATTTTACAATAAATAAACATCAACAATCTTTTCTTTTATATACAATCAAATCCCAAGTCAGAGATGGTTTCAACATGTAAATGAAGGAATTTTCAGAGAAAATTTATTGGCTTGATTTTACTATCTCAAATACACATACTCTTATATATAGATATGTACACATTGTATCGAGTATCCACAGATCAACCTTTTGCATCCCTAAAAACACAATTCTAAGATTTTTTTTTCACCCAAAATTCAGAATCTCAACATTTTAACATCAAAATCTTAGTCTCTCGATCACCAGTGACTTTACATCAGATCCAGGAAGAACAGCAAAAAAATATTTTATTGTTCTGTGCTGAGAGAGATCTCCCCTGCTGGCCTATAGCAGTACCTGAATATCACCTAACCTTTCTTTCCTTTAATTCAAATTAATGACTGAATCTGGACAAAAAATATAAAGAAGTTGTTCAGCTGCAGGGAAGTTTCCTAAGACTTTTTCACCCAGGATATTTTATCTGAAAGGTGTAAATCTTTGTGTCAAGACTGTTTAGAAATCTAAACTAGCCCTTTTGGTTGGTTAATTCAGAGTGTAGGTAAAGACTTAGATCTTGACCATCTCACTTCCTTTTTTATGTCAGCATTTCACAACTACTTCTTCACCATTATAAAGATTATAATTTTTCTTCCCTTACACTGGTGTTTTCCTTGACCAATTTTTTAATTAATATCTACAAAAGTCCCCATTCAGGAAGAATTCTAAAATGCACCCTTCCTGACTTTTTCCTAGGTACAGTAATTTGAATTGGGATGGTCTTAATGACCATCAAATAATATCACTGAGATACGTAGTTTAATTTTTGTTTCCTGTGGAAATCCTGGAATAAAGGCCTAACAAATCTCTAACAAAAGTGGCAAAACAGACAGGGACACCAGCCAGAGATACTCGGGTTTGTCTGCCAAAAAAGACCTGCTAAAGGTGGTGATTTACCTGAGAGAAGCTTATCTCCTGTCTCACGTTTTTCAAATGAGACGTCATCGCTTCTATGCGCTCCTCACAGTTGGTCAGCTCATTCTGCAGCTCCTCCTTTTCCTTTCGCAGCCTGTGCAGCTGTTTAAGAGTTAGAATCGTCCAAGTTACTGTTTGTAAAGTGTTTATTACCTGCAATTACCTAAAAACAGCCACCGCAATTATTAATGAAAAAAATAACGTAAGAAGTAGCTGCTACATTTCCCCAAAGCAGTGAAATGAGGGATTTCGGGAGAAAACCCGGAGCTTTGCTAAGGGAACGGACAGCTCGCACGGCTCCTCCGCGGGGCTGGGGGGATGCGGGGATCATCACCCTGCCGGTTTCCGTGAGGTTTCCTGCTATCCCTCCCTCCATCCCTCCCTCCATCCCTCCCTGCATCCCCGGCCGCGGGGGCACGGCGGGCTCCTCTCCCCGCTCTCACTTCGTCCTCCAGCGCCTTGTTCTCGGCGTTGGCCACGGGCACGGCATAGCCGGGCTCCCACTGCAGCTCGGCCAGCAGCGGGGCGGCGCTGGGGCCGGACCGGCTCTCCATGACTGCGGTAGGCCCGGCGCTGAGGCGGCTCCGGGCGCTGCGGCGGCTCCGGGCGGCTCCGGGCGCTGCGGCGGCTCCGGGCGCTGAGGCGGCTCCGGGCGCTGGGGCGGCTCCGGGCGCTGAGGCGGCTCCGGGCGCTCGGCAACGGCGGCTCCGGCCGGGAGGAGCCGCGGGCGGCGCCGCCCCGGTGCCCGCGCGAGCCGCGCCCGGCCTGAGGCGAGCCGGGCCCGCCGCGGCTCTGGGCGGGCCGAAGCCGGGCTGTGCCGCTCGGGGCCGGGCTGCGGAGCAGGGTGTCAGCCCCAGAGCCGCCAGCAGCCCCTCAGAGCCCTCCGGTTCCTCTGCCAGAGCCAGCGGTGCCGGGCCGGGGGCCGGCAGAGCGGCGGCTCATGCGGCGCTGGGGACCCCAGATAGGTTTGGGCTGGCACCGCTGAGAGGTGGCTGGGAGGGTGCGCTGTACGTGTCCTGTCTCTGAACAGGCCTTTGGTATTATCTGCACAACCAACAGGTGGGTTTGCTGAGCCACGCTGCGTGCAGGTGGCCATAAACACTAATGCCGCGTCTTGTCGCGTTGTGAAACCATCTGTGCTTCCGAGTTCCTGTGTCACCGAGTTCCACCATTCACAGACCAAGAGAGACACGACACTCTTGGCAGGAATCACCAAGTAATAGAATGGTTTGGGTTGGAAGGGGCATTAAAGCTCATCTGGTTCCAGCCCTGCATGGCCGAGGACGCCTTCCACTAGCCCAGGCTGCTCAGAGCCCCATCCGAGCTGGCCTGGAACACTCCCAGGGATGGGGCATCCACAGCAGCTCTGGACAGCACGTGTCAGCATCTCACCACCCTGACAGAAAAGAACTTCCTCCTAATATCCAGTCTAAACCTACACTCTTTTAGTTTGCATCCATTCCTCCTTGTCCTGTCACTGTACACTCTTGGAAAAAGTCCCTACAAAAGGAAGGGTAGCTTTGATGCAGAAGCCCTCCGTTGGTGACAATTGTCTGGCTAAAGCATCTGAAAAGTCGTTAAAGGAAATAATCAAAGCGTGATTCAAAGGTGCCTGAGCCAAACAGCAATAAGCACTGACAAATGTATGGGAGGTGGTTTGGAGGAGCAAGGGGTTTGCAGTGAGATTTCTTACAAACATGGGCCTATGGCAGACTACTAACACAGACCACAGAAGACATGGGTCTTGCCACATATCTCTAAATGTATTGTGGGATATTTTTAGAGGAGAAAAGTTTGCTGAAGGACAGTGAAAGTTAGGCTTGATGAGGATGCACCAAAAGCATGACTTCAAGTGTTGTGCAGATTATTGCTGGTCATTTCACTGACCATCCCCTGAGAACAGTCCTGCATTATTCTTAAAGTATTGAAAGAAAAAGGAACAACAATGTATGGGGGCAACAGTTTCTTGAAAAGAAAGGAATGGTATAAGGTTCAGTGCCACAAGCTACCTGTGAAAAAAATACAGATGTCATGAGGAAGATCTTTTTTGCCTCTTGTCTTACCTGGCACGGTTGGCTGTGGATGCTTTTAAGAAGCACTTAATAATATTTTTGACGCATCAAGGATAACGCAGTGTCTTGAGACAGTAGTTGGCAGCAAGCAGCCTCCTGCCACCTTCCTGTTTGCCCTCTGGGATGTATGAAGTTATGATGGCCAGTGACCTGTGTTTTGATCTTGCTGTATGTACACTTTCCCACTCTGCAGATCAGTGATGATGTGTCTGATTGTGAGAATGATGTGCTGAATACAGTCAGTGTCTTCCAGAAGAACATGGGATGATGGGACCTTCATTGCCAATGTGGGCAACACAAAGATGCAGATGATGCAGAAAGATAGGTGAGATACATGGCAATAAAGAAGAAAGGAAACTTCTATAGGCAGAAAATTCAGATCTAAGATAGATATAGATACATATATTCCTGATTCTAGCATACATGGAGGAGACATCTAAAAACTGGACATGTGTAACCAGATGTCTTTTCAAAACAAAATCTCAGGACCAGCGGCTCGCAGCCCTGTGTCAGAAATGGGGATTAGCACAAAGGGATCAGTGCAGAGGTGCTGCAGGGCTGGGATGAGAAGGAGGGAGCCTCAGCCGAGCCTCAGCTGCTCAGGCAGTGTTGGGTGAGTGCCTGGCCTGGGGAGGACTGAGCCTTTTGACCCCCTCAAGGGTCGTGTGCCAAGAGCCGCCTGTGCAGAGTGCAGGGAGGTGACCCGGCTCCGTGGGAAGGTGGAATTCCAAAGACACTACAAGCTACTAGAGAGACAGCAGAGACTACAATGGCACATCCCTGTGTACATATAGGGGCCCCTTCCTTTCCTACCCAAAATGAGAAGCTCCTTTTACTCACTATATGTGAAGAATAAATTCAACTTGACCTGCAGGGGTTTTAAACTAACACCTATAATTCATTCTGGCTTTGCAGTGATGAGCACCTGATGATCTTGTATTCTCCAAGCCGAGCTTTTGTGTGAAAGATCATGAGACCATATAGTGCCTGAGAAGAAGAAAGCAAATTATTGGAAAACTGTTATTAGCTGAGCAATCAGTCCTGTTCACTAAGCAAGGCT
Source organism: Chloebia gouldiae (assembly GCA_003676055.1). Lineage (NCBI taxonomy): Eukaryota > Metazoa > Chordata > Aves > Passeriformes > Passeridae > Chloebia > Chloebia gouldiae. The sequence goes on from QUSF01000026.1 coordinate 4,523,068, forward strand.
TCCAGTTAAAAAATAATAATTTATAAGCATGTGCCTTAGTGCATGCATGAAGGAAATAAAATAAAATAAATCTTGATGCAGTTAGTTACATAACATACCAAACTTTTGAATTGTTGTCATCATAAGTGTACTGTTCACTTAATTTTGAGTCCAGATTTATACAGTGTCTGAAAAGCATAAAGTGTTATATGAGTAGAGTATTATTCCACAATTTTCATGGAAATTTCACCCTCCTCACTTTCTCTTGCCTGACTCTGACTAAACAAATTTCCATGATATGCTTTTGTTTGTATGGTTTCTCCCATCTCCTGCCTGTGGAAATGTGTTCAGTAAATGCAGAACTGTTTGCCAGACCTGCTAATCCACCAGATGGTGCTGCGTGTCTGTGGATTCAGGGGGATTTTGTTGGTGTCTCTAAAATAGCACCAGTGAGTTATCGACTCTTCAGTTAAAAGAGAACAGAAAATTCCTGTTCATATACATATACATACATATACATATACATATACATATACATATACATATACATATACA